>VZRR01005871.1:93243-195462 GCA_013398015.1 Oreocharis arfaki | reverse complement strand
CGCTGGGGGCGGGAAAGGGCGGGCCCCGCGCGCGGGCCTCTGAGGGCGGGAAATGGCGGGTCCCGCGCGCGGGCCTCTGAGGGCGGGAAATGGCGGGTCCCGCGCGAGGGCGCCTGAGGGGCTGGGGCGGGAGGCCAGCGGGCAGAGCTGCGTAAATTCGTATTATTAACTTGTAAGAGCCTCCAAGGTAAGAGATGGACGTGAGGCGGCTTGCGGCAGACAACTATTAAAACACCCCCCATTAGCTCCGCTAGATCTCAGCGAACGCTGGCCTTTGAATCAGGCGGCGTGAGCGAGGCTGAGGGCGGGGCGAGGTGCGAAGGCGGCGGGACCGAGCGCTGAGGCGGAGCGCGTTCGTGCCGGCACCGTCGAGGGAAGGGGGTCTCCCGGATCGGGGAAGGGGAACTGATCAGAGGAGAGACGAGGATGGATGGGATTTTTTTCAGTGCTGAAGGTACGTGTGCTTGATTAGCCCGGTAGGTGAGTTTTGTCAGTGTTCAGGGAGGGAGGGTTGCCGTGGAGTGGCCATGATGGCTCAGTGCTGAGGGCTCTGGAACCTCTCCGGTGGGCTCTAGCGGGTACAGCCTTGTGGTAGCACAGTGCAGGGGCTCTCAGGGCTGCCAGGGCGGTGGGGGCAGCACCTCAGGGTCTCCTGGGGCTGTGTGTGCTGATGTGGTTCTGTCTCCTTCCCTGGGGGCTAAAGTGGGTTGTCTCGCTTCGTGCTGAAACTTTGGTTCCTCCTTTCTCGCTTAAACGTGTCGTAACAGAAGAATAGAGATGTTAGAAATGTGGCTGTGTGTGTATGAGATGTAAAATCTATTGAGAGGATGCCAGTAATTCACACTTTTGAACAGCCTGGTTGGTTCTCCTTCCACTGCCCAGTTAACACAGGCTTCTGGTGTGTCTTCCAGCCATGGGGCAGCCTGACACCTCTCTTCCGAAATATCTGTGCTCCCTGAAGTCTATGTGTTATGTGTCACTGTATGTGTTAAGTATATTTGAAAACAGTGACAGAAAGCATTATTTATGTCTGGAGTTATTTGAAGTCTGCACTACTATGTAAGTTCTGGTATGTATGTCCAAGTTTCCCATCTTCAGCTTCAATACTGAAATGCTTGGGCTGCTGTGAAGGCAAGAGATGAAATGCTTTCGAGTGCCAACCAGGTGTTTCAGGTGAACCTAAAATAAAAGCAGGCCCATGTATTCACTCAGGCTGCCTTTTCCAGCTGGCAGGCCACAGGGCTAATTAATAATTCCCTCATCCTGGCTTCTTTATTACCATTGTCTCGGTTCTTACCAGGTAAACCTGCGCAGTTGTATTGATGTCTTTTCTTAGAGAGCCTTTAGTTCCTAAGGTAAAAACCGAAATGTTCTTGAAAGTGGCTTACTCTGTAAAATAAATATTGACATTTTAGCTATATCGCTTTTAAGCTCTTACCACTCTTTCAGATAATTCTGAAGCAGCTTTTGCGCTTAGTTATTTTTTCAGCTCACTTCAAGGTTACTCTGTATAAAATCCATGTTTATTTTTTTGGCATAAACCTACCAAATTGCATGTATCTTAACTGAGTTACGTTTTTGCCTAGTCCTTACTCATAGGTACTGAACTATCTCTAATTGGGGCAAATACTTGTAAGTTCCTTGAGAGGTTGTGTGTCTTCTGTAAACTGGCAAACATCTGCTTAGAAATACCTTAATTTTGGTGTTGCCCCAAGTAAAAGGGATAAGGATTAGGTCTGATGCTTTAACTACAAAAAATGAGGAGAAAGGAAATGAAGGGTATGAGCGCAGACAAAACTTCGGTGTTGGTAGCAGGAAGACATGGTATTTTGTGTGATGGCTGTGAAACTGTTTTTCTTTCTGAAACAAGTTGTTGATACAGTAGTTAAACTACAAGGTAACTGCAGGGGGCTGAGTCACTGAGGTGTGTAAGGTGGGGGAAAGGAAGGAATGCAAAAATTTGCAGCAAGCTTTGAAAGCTTTTAAAGCTTTTCATACGAGAAATCTTCTTTTATGCCAGCCAGCCTCTGTCTTGGGCCCTTGAAATGTTTGGGCCCTGGCTTTTGTAATGCCATTTCACATCGCATAAAGGCTTGTTGCTGGCTTTGTAAATACATGTCGGGGACTTTTCAAGTCAGACTTGTAAACCAGTTCAAAAGATGTTGGGGAGGACCCTTAAGATTTTGGCTGCTCAGGCTCACAGCCTCCCATATCTGAGGGTCTCTCTGAAAGCAGCTCGGCCTCCCCATGGTCAGATCGTGTTGCAAACCCCACTTTGTGCTCAGTCTCAGATCTGTGCACAGTGGGGACAAGGCCTTGGGTTTGACACAGCCAAATGAATCTTTATCTAAAGAAAGCACATTTCTCCCTTTTGGATACAGTTTTGAGAGCTAGAGTACAAAGTATTGACTGAACCCAACCAATCATGGGTGGTGATAAAGTGCTCCAAATCCCTGCCTGGGAAAGCTGCTGGAAGAAACTTGTGTCTGCTTCTGACCCTTTCCTTTCTCTCTCCTGGTGGAAGGAGATGGTCCAAGCAGTCTGCAGCAGAAATACTCCATTGATGGGAACCGACACATTCCCTAAACAATACCCGTAACAGAGAAAGGCGTGTCATGTAATTTTGAGTATTTCCCATCTTAAGGCTGAAGCTAAAGTCTTTTCTTAATTGCTGAAATGACAAGGGTTGCTGCTGTGCAGGGACATCCACTTCAGAAACTCCGGCACCGGTGCTTGTCAGTGGCTGAATGCAAGAAACTAAATGCATGCAACACCACACAGAATGTCTGTCATGAGAGTTCTCTCCTGTGACAAGGAGTCTAAAAGCTACAGTAGCTGAAAATTTAATGTCCATTTTAGTATGGAAGACTCACTTTAAATTAAACTAGGTGTAGCACTTAATGGAAAGTGTAAAGGGGGAGAGTTTTCTGCATGACTTTTCTGCATGTGTGTGTGGACTACTTTGCAGTTCTACCAGTGTTCCCCAGATTTTTCCTCAGAGAAGCTGTGGCTGCCACCATCCCTGGAAGTGTTTGAGGCAAAGCTCGATGGAGCTTGAAGCGATCTGGTCTAGTGGAAGGTGTCCCTGCCCATGGCAGAGGGGTAGACCAGATGGTCTTTAAGGTCCCTTTCAACCCAAACTGTTTTGTGATTTCTCTTTATATGCCACAAAAGAGAAATCTAGCACATTTTTTGGTTAAATATGAAATGTCAGTTGTTTTTTTCCCTTGTGTCAATGTTTTAATGAAATTCTTCAGGTACTCTTCATTCAGTTGCTCTGAGAAAACATAATGAAAATCAGAAATCTTTCTCATAGTTAATGCATGTATGGACTGCAGAAAAGCCTTCTTTCACAAAGCCAGTGTCTGCTTTCAGACAATAGGTATGGAAGAATCAAAAAGCCAGTGCAGTGAGGGAACGTCTACACAGGCTGAACAGAAGTCCAGCAAGGAAACAGTGTTGCTGGCTGTTTGATTTCTGACTTAAATCTGAACTTCTTTACCTTCAGGGACCCTGAAGCTCTTCCATCTTGCCAAAATGGGCAGAGAGGCTGTATGGAGTCACCATGTTCTTAATTATCAGGTGTGGCTGTTCCTGTGCTTGGATACAGTGTGGGAGGGTGAAATGAGCGGAGGTGTGAGGGCAGGGAAAGGGAGAGAGAAGAAAGAAATGAGAGGAAAGAGAAACAGAGGTGTGAGCACCCATTGCTCTGCAGCATTACGCACGCTGCGTCCACAGCTGAATTTTTCTGGGACTCATCGAGTCACGTGGATGTTCATCTGAAACACTGACACATATCTAGGTGGGAACTAATAAGTTACCTGTGCAATATAAATGCAGCTCTGCTTGATTCTGTTGATCATGCAGAAGTTTTTCTCTAAGACCCTCCCTCATTTCCTGGGAGAGCCAAATGCAAATAATGTTGATTAACCTCAAGATGCTGTATGTTCAGTGCATGTGAGTTTTTTTAAAAAAGCTTAGTGCTTTGGGAAATCAGTGACAGTAGACTTAAAACTTCTAATAGAACAAAAAAAAAAAATCACTTGGCTTTTCTGTATATAGGTGAATGCTTATAGACATAAAAACTAGTTGAATGTGTAGCTGGATGACCTTTAGCATACACCATCAAACTCCAGTGCCTTGAGCATGTGTATGGAAGTCTGATGATAGCTGAATAAAAATAGCTGTACTTCAGTATGGATGAAACAGAGTCTTCCAGGGTGGGGAGAAAGGCAAAGAAGGTGAAGAGAAAAATATAATGTTTCTTGAAAATGACAGGCTGTTCTAGCAGGAGCTTCCAGCTGAAATAGTGGCCTGAGGCGCTTGTCGAGCATGGACTATTACACTCCAACCAGTTTAGCTTTTGCAAAACTATCATCAACAGCAAGCACTGAGAAGTGTCAGTCAGTATTAGCCACAGGGAGCAGTGGGTGCTCCAGCTGAAACCCTTGCACTCCCATCCTTGTGTACAGGGATAGTACACCAAACATTCCCCTTAAGCGGCTCCTTCAGGTGAGGTGGAAATGGACAAACTGCTTGGCAGTCCTAAAGGCCAGGGTCATTAAATAAAAACTTTTTTTTTATTATTATTTTTTTTATTGCCTATTTTGCTGTCTTTCCTGTGAGGTTTCTTCTGGTTTTCCTATTGATGTCCACAGCTACACATCAGCATAGTGTTTGGAATGAGATTAGATGAGGAACACAGGATTAACCTTATCCCTTGTGCATGGCTGAGAAGCTGCTGTTGGTTCAGTGTGCAGTGTCTAGTTGATGACATGTATTCAAATTTGTGTGCATATCATGTTTTCCTATGTTATTTTTAGAACAGAAAAGCTGTGTTCTGTGTTTCTGCTATAGAAACTTGTTTTTCCTGCTTTTGAAATAAAGTTAACGGGGTAGGAATCCTGTAGAGCATTTTTCATGGTGAGGTTCTGAAAGGTGAGTCTTGCTTGTTGAAGACTATCAATTTTCTCAATAATCTGAAAAGCATTTCAATGTTTTTGTGCTTGGCTTAGCAGAAAAAAAAATTGAACATCACATCAGCTTTGAGCACATTCTAACCTTCAGAATTTTTAACAAAGTATTCTTCAGGGCAAACAAAATTCTGTACAATTGTATAAAAGCTTCCATGGGAGTCTCTTATGATTTCAGGGCTTCTGTTGTGGCATTTGGAAAATGTGAAGAAAGTCTGGTTCCATGGATAGAAAAAATGGGGAATATGTGAGAAAAGAGAACCTAGATAATTTGGTATAAATAATCCAAATCGGGGGTAGCAGAAGGAAAACCAAATAAACAAAAACACACCAAAAAACCCCCAAACCACTAAACAAATTTTCTAAAAAGATACAACAAACTGATCAAAGAAAGCCCTAAACCTCCCCCCAAATCAACTTGTTCAAGTGCTTGAACAAGATTAGAGAGCAGCGTAAAAGCAGGTAGTTTATAGAGATAGCATGTCAAAGAATGAAGAAGAAAATGCTTTAAGGAGAGACCTTTTTTTCAGAAACTTGAGCATGTTTCTCCACCAGTGCAGAACTAGTGAGCATCTTCAGGCAGAAAACTTTGGGCAAATATGCATGCAGCATTCTTCAGCGCAGTGAAAATGGAGTATAGAGAGTATTAAAATGTTTAACACAATCATTTCCAGGGATTTATATAGCATTTAGTCTTTTATGACATGACATACTGATAAAACTACTTCTAACAAGAGTGCTTGATGTTCATTGGTAACTCTTGGGGATGTAATTACAAGGGTGCAATCCTGCTTATTCTTGGGGAAAAAAATCCGTTTTACTTGGAGGGAATAGGATTACATTTCCACAGAGCAAAGAGTAGCTGGTATGTACTAAATGAATCTGCAGTACAGCGTAACTGTGAAAGAAAACAGTTGATAGAACATCAGTTATTCTTCCAGTTTTGTTTGTTCCTACGTCAGTTTTCAGTAGAACAATTTTCACTTCTCTCTGCTCTGAATATATTGCTAACTTTCTGCAAGTCTTGTAAGTTATATAAAGCTTGTTTGCCTCGGAAGGTCTTTGCAAAGAAAATTTTCATCCTGACTTAAGGCCTGATGTTATCAGGTGAGGAACAGCCTCCAGCTTGTTAAAGGTAAGAGTGTGCCTACTCAGACATACAGAAGCCTTCACGTTAAAACCCATAGTGCTTAATAACTCCCTGGTATTAATACTGAAGAAAAACTGAAGGGAGCTGTAAATATATTTGAAAATATGTGACTGTTTTTCTTTTCATATATGTATATGGACAGGGGGTTTGACTGGAGGGTGCTTATGGCAGTACTTGGCTGCAGTGGAATTAAGAGCTCACCCAGGGACGAACGAGACGTTCAGGGGGTTACGTGGGTAGGGCTTTATTCTGTAGTAGTTTGGAAAAGCTCATTTTTTTAACTGGAGAGAGGCTTTGCTCGTAGTAGAAATCAAAAGCAACAGGAAAGCTTTACCTGCAGTGCTCAGCCACTTCCTTCCCCTCCCTCCGACGCGCTCGCTCTCCCTCCTCTCACCTCTCCTAGTTGTTTCGAGCGGTTATTCTTCTGTTGTCCCCTTTGGCTTCCTATACACCTGTCTCTGTATTTCCATTATTTTTTCTGTTTATTCATTTGCCTCTCTCACTGAGATGATCAAAAGCAGAGCAAGGGTTACTACAACATTCAGCTTCCCGAGAAAATCAGCTGCAGGGGATGGAAAGGGGGTTAGGTGGTGTTCCAGCAGGAGCTCTGCTGTGGTACCTGTAGAAGAGGCAGAGCGTGAAGATTTATGGAGAGAGAGTTCAGGAGAAGAAAAAAAGTCTTGTGCGCTGTAGGGAAGGATCGTCCCTGAGTCACTGCTCAGTTGTGCAGGCTGCAGCTTGGATATTACAGAGACAGCTTCTGGTTTTTATAGGCAAAGCACTGAGAAGCTCTTTTGGAGCCTGCCTGATGTTTCCCTGCCCAGCTCAGAAAATGGCTGAGCAGCCAGAACAGCCTCGTGGTGATGTACAGTGTAATTGGGTTCCAGAGCACTGGTAACCTTGGAGCTTTACGACAAAGCTGAAGGAGCTGCTGTAATAAAAGTGACATTCAAGGTCAATGTTTTTGCCTTTGTTTCATTTAAAAGAGAAAAGTGTGAGCAATTCTTTCCCTCAAGTGATTCTAGTGGAAAAGCATCGCTGCTTTAAAGGTAGAGTTCATCAGACTGGATATCCATGAATATTTTGCTACAGAATCATTTTCCTTTGTAATGAGAGAAAGTTATTTAGCCATTATCAGTAAATAGTACATCTTAGAAAACTTGATGCTTTTCTTGACATTTTAATCTCTTTTTATATCCCAGAAAGCAAATAGCATCATGATTTTTCCCAAAGTATTAGTGAGATTTATTTTAAACCCACACAACCAAACCATGTAAACAGGTGCTAAGTCCTTCGGTGATTTCTCTGAAGTAATGTTAATTTTTTTTTTCTGTCAAAGTGCTTTTCGCCTTACACTAGGATTATATGGGTTTGTATGCCTCATATAGGATTAAATTTTTAACTGTCAGAAAGTTTTTTGGAAATTATTTGCACTTTTTGTAGTCAGAGTCCATATGCAGCTTGTTCATTGGGTAAAGACCACCTCCCTAACAACCGGCTGGTGCAGGACGCATCTTTAATTGCGGATTTTGATGTGTGCTAATTGTAGTTGTGGACTGCTTGAGACAGTCTCTTAAGGCATGAAAATATTTAATAGCACTGGACTGCTGTCTTCATTTCAGTGTCTGTTCTATAAGATTGCTGTGCATGACTTAAAATTTTAAAGAAATGGCAGGAAAATTCAGCAGTTCTAGCAATTAGTCACATGATAGAAAAATAGCAGTTCCAGTGAAAATGTTAAATATTTTCTGTGGTGCCTTTTTGCTGCCCTGTGTAAGAGGCATCTGCGTGCTGCTGCTGAGATTGAGACCCTCTGCAGTCTCTTTGCTGGCTGTATTTCATTAACTTTTATAAACCTCTTGCCTTCAATAACAGCAAATGAGACTCCGGCACAATGTCTCCCTCTAGGCCACAGACAACTCCGACTTCCAATAATTCAGCGCTGGAGTTGAATAAAAGACAAATTATTCTGTCATCTGTCAGCAGCTACCATACATCAGGCAGAAATGCAGGGTACTTACTGTGGGAGAAGCAGGGCTATTTTCAATTACTGCCAGCTCCTTAATTACCCGCGGCGCAGGGACTCTGCGGAGCCGCTCGGCTCCGTGCGAGCTACAAGGCACCGCTTCCTGTTTGGCCCCAAGCCCTGCGCTTCCTGTGCTCGGGCACATGGCACCAGAAACAAAACTTGTGGTGTCAGTGGTTTTTCTGGGGTAGTTCAAGGAGGTTCAGCGTGTGATAAACTCAGTTTTACCTTCTGCAATAGGTCGTGTTTGTGTGCGGCAGAGCTGAACCTGAGCGGGGCACAGAAACCACAAGCGCTCTCAAACTTTTACTTTCTGAGGAGCAGACTTTATATGAACTTGCTCGAAGCAAAACAACACATGACCCTTCCAGGCAGTTTGACACAGGAGCTCTCTGATATTCTCCAGCATTTGTTTATGCTCCTCATAATGGTCTGTGTTGCATGTAGCACATTAGTACTGATTGAGAAGTGATTCTGGTGACAAGTCCTGATTAACCCTGCTCTGAAGAATGACAGAAACAGTGTTCTCATAGTGTCCACCCCAGACAGATTTACCTTATTTTACCCTCTTGAAACCATACAGTTTGTTTTGTTTTCTGGCAAGTGTTTTGGTTTATTTTGTTGGTTTTATTTTTTTAAAAACTTCCTAAGACTCCAGCACATCACTGCTTTTTCAGTCTGACAAAGAATTTGATGCTGAAAGGCAGCCTACTGAAAAGTCATGTGCGAATTCCGAAAAGAAAGCAATGTTTTCATGTGTTTGTTGTCATGTTTTCTTTTTCAGACTGCAGAGCATTATTTCTCCCCCACAAAAAAAAAAACCCAGAATCCCCCAAAATCTGTCATTTTAGGCATGTGCGAGAGGATTAGTGTAGAAGAATTCAGCCAAAATTCTTGAGTAAAGGACAGGTTGATTTTCTTTAAACTCTTTATCTTGTTCTGAGAGGTCTTTGCTGTGTATTCAGGTTTCAGGACTGAAACCACCTTGTTTGATAGGTGTTGTCATCACGTGTGTGTGGGGTCGTACTGGTTTGGGCTGGGTAGAGGGAATTATCTTTGTGGTAGCCTGGATGGTGCCATGTTGTGCTGTGTTTATGCCTAGGTGCCTACCATGGTGAAATTCCAGTAGGGGGACCATGGCCAGTTCAGAAAAATTGCATGGATCCTGGGAGCTAGAAATTAGCTGATTTAATGCTGTCAGCCCTTAAGTTCTAGTTTGTGGAATTACACAAAAATGCTTCTGTGATTTATTGCACAGCTGGTTATCGGGAAAGGGCAAATATATTTCAGGCTTGCCAAGTAATGTATGCGTGCATGCATACAGCAAGCTGCTTTGTCAATGTCACATTAATTATCCAATAATATTGGACTTAATTCTTGTTGTAAACTTAGATGTGCATTCCCTTGCATCATAATAAATTATGTACTAAGCCATACCTGTTACTGCGAAAATGTTTCTAGTAAAGCTTATCCCCGCCAATTAGCTGAAAAATTAATGGGAAGAGATTTCCCCTGTCCTCTTTTTATTTCTTCAGGTATTAGAAATTTATTTCATTCAGTTGCTGTGGACAGACTTCGCTGTTTAATAAGCACCAACGTAGGATGGTTTTGTTGCAAAAATAGCAGTCTAATTAGAAGATTCCGTTTTTCTCTTTCTGGCCTAGATTTAAGTGAAGAGATGAGCTGTAATCATTGCATCCAGTTTCCCTGATCTTTATCAGGATTCTCTGCAGCTTTCAATAACTGTTTCTGTTTTGAAAACCTCTTTGTTCAAGTGAATCCTTCAGATTTTAATTCTTGTTTTAAAAAAAACCCTAAACAACAACAACAAATTGTAAAACCCAAATCCTGTCTTCTAGGTATTTAGGAACTCAGAGAAAGCATCACGACTTGCCGTTGCTCTGCTGGAACAAACTGTGAAAATTATCTTAATCTAGTTTTGGTCTTTGTTTTATGCTTGGCAAATAAAATAAGTAGAACAAAAAGAGACAAGTTATGAGAAATGCTGGCTGTTCTGGGAGTTATTTTCTTTTGCAATTGAAAACTAGTAAACCTAGTTACCATCTGACTATCAAGAACGTTTAGTCTGTCAAAATACTATAGCACAAAATAAGATGGACAAGCCATTGCATCTGATGAATAGGAACAGGGAAAGGAAAATCAGGTTAGAGAAACATGAGGGAAAAAAGGAGGAATACTTTGTTTCCTGGCAACTTTCTTGCAATACTCTGCAGTCCAGAGATGCTTCCCTCTAAATTCATTCGATATGACAGTGATGTGAAATTTTACAGCTTGTATTGCAAGCTGTCCTTTTTGTTCAGACAGGCTAAAGCTCTGCTCATGACAGCACGGAAAAGAAACCCAGGAGGTGATAGGGCTTCACTTCTAATTGGTAATTTTGCATTTGTTGCTGGTGTTAGTGATGAATAACCTAGAGCTATTATTATAGATGCTGGGATGGCTTCTCTGCTGCACTCTTTCTGCTTCAGTCAGGAGATACAGAGGGACCATCAGGGTACAATTTCTAGCTCTCTGTGTGTCTAGCTCCACACTTGTTTAAAGCCATCCAAATAATTTCCTAGTATCAGCAGGTGCATTTCAGGAATTTGCCAAATAACTTAAGACAAAGACTAGTGGGCAGTGCCTTCTGTTCCAGTGGCTTTAGGTGCAATATCTCAGAGTCAGGGAAGTCATAGTTCAGATTATTTTTTTGAGGAAAGACAAACAAAAAAGCCAGCCAAAATGCTACACCACCACCCACAAATTAGGCAGAGAGGCTTTAAAAGTATGCTGTGTTCACTGTAGAATACCTCTCTTTTAAAAATACTTTCTAATGACCTCTTGACTTTCTCTGTGTCTACAGAAAAACCTGCCAAGGGTAACCAGCTGACCACTCTGATCCTGCTTTACAGAGGAAAACTTACTCCTCAGAACAATCCTTTTTCCAGGAAGTCCTTGAGCAGTGACGCCACGATGTCCTCTCTGCACCTACTCTTTCTGAGGTAAGCCCACCTGATAGGACAGCAGTTGGAGGGCTGTGTTGTGTCCTGACAGAAGTCCTGCTCCCAAAGATCCTGGAAAATGGTTCATCAGATTAAGGCAAGTTTTGTTTGCTTTCTCTGAGTTTATCTGTGGTGTGATGGTCGTTGCACACTGTACCCTGTGGACCAGTTCTCTCAGGGCTGACAACATCTTGTGTGTGTCTTTGCTTCTCCTGGGGAAGCCCACACAACTGAAGAATCCAGATTGTTTGACCCTGTGTGTGCACTGTTGTCATGTGCTTCTCTTCTTTGTCATGGCACTCACACAGTGTGAGGCAGGATTTGATTAATGAGCAGACAGATTATTTTTTAGGAATGGCTGAGATACTTCATGTCCCCTGGTTATCGTACAAGGAAATCATCCCAGCAGATCTGGCAGGACATGCTTCATTCATCTCTTAAGGCTTATTATCTGAACAAGCTTACAGAAACATGCCAGGGAATGCCTTAAGACTATGACAGCTCATTAATCATGTAGTCCTGCAATAAAAATAGACATCAAGTGCATTAATTACTCCTCAAACAGTTACATTTGTTGGGACTTTCTCTTAGCTAGTGTTGAAAGATGGCTAATTTTCCAGAAATAACACTCACTTTGCTTCGTTGTTTCTAAATAAGCAGTAAAGTTTTAACAGGAAAATATCTTGAAAAACAACGTGTGTAAATATAGATTCATGTGCTTGAAATTCTAAGTCAAATTCTGTGCTGAGGTAATGATTCCTTTAAAAGTGAGCTAGTTAAAGGTTGTTTTCCTCCAATTTTATTATGTAATACCTCTCTTAGAACTAAAGAAAAGTCATAGGGCATAAAAGATACATAATTCAGATCATGAGGTGGAAAATGAGGAATATGTGCTGGGCCCCTGGTTCTTCTTTTGGGGTACCTTTATAAAAAAAACAATCTTCCAGTCTTTTCCTTGGATGCTAATTTACCTCTAATAACTCACATAGGAAGAGTAAACAAGGTTTGGGAAAGGTGGCGATGGGGTCTTGTGCCCTTAAAGCACTGTGTGGTTTTTTTCCCCCCTTGGCAATCTACAAACCTTATGGCCAAGCAAAAGTTGGTCTCCTTCTTTGAAAATGCAGCCTGTAAGGTAATAACTCAGTAGACCACACTGGTGTGCACCAGAGAGAGAGTTTAAATGCCCATATGTCAAGGAAAGAACGTGCTGTGGACTGATAAGCTTTTGAGCAGGTTTTCTTAAATGGTTGAGGGGTTTTGGTGAGTCACTGGGGGCGGGCAGAGGTTGGTGTAATTTCTGCATAGGTTTTATTTTTTAGCTAGACTTTAAAAATTTGAAGGAAAATAAAATCAAGTGTATATAGGTAAATTATGGAATTAATATAGGGAAAAGTAACATTAATACTAAATGCAAAAGTGTATTAAGAATGTAGGCTTGAAGACATTAGACAGTCATCACTGTGCCTGTTGGATATAAATCCCTTGCCCAGCTCTTAATTGTCATTCCTACTCTGTGCAGACATCATTTCACATCATGAAGTTTGTAATCCTTTTGCCTGTGGCTTGAATAAAATGCAGGATTCATTCTTTTGGCTCTTACTGTCTTTATGGGATTTCTTTCACTAGCATATTCTATATTTAATGAGGCTCTGAGGTGCAAAATATAAAGTGACATCCTGTTTTCAGGCAAATTGCTGGCAAATGGCCGGAAGTATCAGGAATTTACCTTAACTTCTGAGAAGCAGCCTGGAACTGGAGAATAGGAGAGTGATTTAGGCACAAGTTTGGTTTTCTGGAAGTTTTAGATGACACTGTTGGCACCTCACCCTGAAAATCCTGGGGTCATCGGTGCCATTGGAGCTTGAAGTCTGGCTTGGCAGTCAAGTTGGCATCGCTTGCAAAGAAAGATACCATGCAGTGTGAAGAAGCAAACTGCATAATAGCCCTAAAATGAGCAGGAGTAGATGCACTGTCATCATAGTGAAATCAGGACTGATAAATTATTGGCAAGATGCTGCAACTCATTTATAGTGGATTTGACACAAACTTTCCCATTTATATTTTTTCTTATGAACCCAGAGAAACATTTCCCTTCATTTGCAGCTTCTGATGATTTATCACTTCTGTTTTTGAATCCAGGTGTTTTGATAATACTGAAAAACTCTGAAGTAGGTGATCCTGGCTCCTGCCTGATAAGAGAAGCTGTTTGTTGGTCTGCAGTACAAATATGTATGAGTTTAGTGAAGAAAAACAAAGGGGAATGTGGATGCATTGATGTTTCCCTCTGGCTTTTTCTCTCATACTCTTTGAAAATAATATCTTTCAGTGCCAGAACTGTGGAGGGGTCAAAAGGACCAGGGCAGTATCAACTATGAGAGCAAAGGGTAAAGAAATAAAAATGAACCGAAGTGATTGAAAGATTAATCGCATTTATTTTATTTTAAGTCACTCAGCCTTGATGCTGTAACATGAAAGGCCCCACAGAAAAACAGAAGCAAGAGCAGTGGGCAGAGCATAGCACCAGGAATTAGGCAAGGCATTAGGCCATGTTAGTGGGGGTGTGTGTAGATCTAGATCTGGTGTTCCTGCCTAGGCTGTGGTCCCTTGTATTCACCACTGGTTCCTGCTGGGGGTGAAGGAGACTTGTGCTCTATCCCTCTGAATACCTGCCATGGGCCATTTGGGTATCTCATAGTTACAGGACAATGTGCTGTGGACATTAAAGTTGCTTTTATGGACTCATTAAGAAATCTAACAAGACAAGGGTTCAAAATGCAAATCTTACATAAACGTGTCTAGCAATGACTCCATGCAGAACTGTTGCTCTGATGGTCCCTGTTTCCTTCAAGCAGCAGGACATAATGAATTCAGACAGAGAAAAATGAGTGTATTAATCCACTAGGAACAAACTGAGATACTTCATGGAGCTTCAGGGAAATCAGTGGAAACTGGAGATGTATTCCCATCATACTGCCTTTGTCAAATTCCTGTGTAAATAACTTCTATTTTTTTTAGAGTCAGGTGGTGTTGAACATGACCCAATTTTACTACATAATTTTTACTGTTTCACAGTAGAAGCCTGGAGATTCGATAGTATTTTCCTCCACACTCTGAAATAGTGTCCTCATTTTTTATGGTTGTATCCTGTAAATTGGTGTGTATTCCTCAGAAATGGCTGCAGATACTCAGCACTTGGCAAGTCTTAGCAATAGGATATGAAAGCACTGTATGATTGCTAGAGGTAAGGAATGTGTTTGTTTTATGAGACAGTAATGCCTGTCAGCTCCTGCCTATTGCAAGATTCTGTGTTGCTACTTTCAAGCTTGGGTGAAAGTTTTCTGTACTTTGAAGTTGATTAATACCTAATTTTCATAGACTCTGAATTCACAGTAGTTTCATTTTTTAGTAATAGGCATCATGCAAGTTGAAGGAGACTGATTTATTTCTTTTATTATTTGTTTTCCTTGTGCAAAATGCAAAGAATTCTGAAAAGCAGAGATAATCACTGCACATTTGTATGTTAATGTTACCAGGTAATCATCTTGAAAGACTGAATATGATTAACACCTTGAATCATAAACTAGGGAAAATGTACAACACTTGACAGGGAGTGAAACATCTAATACAATGTGAAAACATCTGGCCAGGAAATTGTTTTCCAAACACTGAAAATTATAAGCAATTATCAAGTCTTTTACCTGGCTATACTCATAACTCTGTTTTAGTGACACTTTAACTGATATTGTGCTTCATTTCTCAGCAGTCTGATTTTTGGATAATCACCCTAGATCTGTGTTTTGCACTCTTCCATCTTCCTGCTTGATGTGCATAGCAAGTACTTCCCTGGTGTACTTTAAGGGGGCAATCAAGGCTGCAGATGAAATAAGGCACTCGTGACAATTGAAGGGAAGAGCTTAATTTGGCAATTCTCATCAGCCAGGGATCTGACAGGATATCCAGGTGGCCCTAAATCAGCTTGAGCTAAACTTCCAGAGAAGTGAGCCTGCATATGCCAATTTTCTTAGCATAAGCAGGGTGTTTCTGTCAAGAACTTTCCTTGGGGTGAATGGATGGGCTTTGGAGTCTGAGAAATTGCCAAAACATGGTGGTGGTTGTACTGGCTGATAATAATTAAAGATGACACTTTTCTATGATGTAGATACCCCTCTGCAAACCCTACACGAAAAGAAAGGACAACTCCAGCTTTCCATACCCATTTATGCATTTTATTTCTACTGCATATAGAAATATGTAATATTTCTTCTTCTCAGAAGAAAAGGTGGAGTGATAGGGACAGAGTGAAAGGGTGCTGGGTTTCCTTTGACTCCAAGAACATTTATAGCTCATAAATCCAGATGCTGTTTCTGACTTTGGAATATGGTTGTGAACCATTCATGATTTTTATTGTGCTAATAACCCTTTTCCTGTGGCTGGCCTCGGACACTCAGTAGAAAACTGCCTTTTCATCTCAGAAAAGCAGCTTTCTGTCTCAAATCATTCCAGGACATGCCATAAAACTGACATCCCTAGTGGTTGTTTCCTCATCTCAGAGATGAAAGTTGCAGTAAGAAAAAATGGCACTCCGTCCCTCAGCGACCAGGTTCAGAGTAGGGCCGGTCTTGCCGTTCTTATACAGCTCCAGGAAAAACACAAAAAGGATGGAGATCAGGTTGGTTTGTTGAGGAAATGAGGTGAATTTTCACCCCAGGTGGTGACAGTGCCTCACTGGCATCTGCCCTTAAGCTATGCGAGGTCAAACCCTACAGCAGAGCTCCTCACAGTGTTTTATCGAGCAATGCTTTTTTGGGTGAACCTCCTAACCTGACACAACGTGAGGGGCCGTTAGATACTGAAGATCACACAAGAACACAAAATGTTATTGGCTTCTATTTTAACTTCGTGACCTCATGGGAGTGCCATACCTTCCTAATCTGGTGTTTTCATCGTGCTAGAAAACCATGTAGGTTTTATTTTGAGGTGGTTTGTTTCTACATAGTTTCTTTGATTTTTTTGCAGGTTGAGGGAATATCCTTGCTTTTTCCCCCAGTGATAATTTTCTTGATTCGTGGGCTAGAAAAATAATAGGGAAATTTTCAAGCAGTTTAGTGTTTTCAGTCTGAAGTATAGTGAAAAATCAAAGTCTCAAAATATTTCAAGGAAAGGCTGAAATAATCAAATGAACTTTGGAAAACATTATTTTTCACTGCAGTTGAATAATTCATATCAGTGCATACAAGAGGATTAAAGATAAATGGAACAAGGGAATTTGAAATGAGAAAAAGGAAAGCTTAAAATGAGATAGTAAAAACAGTCAGAGTTCTGCATTTTGAATTTTCCTTTTTGTAAAAAAAGAATTAGTTTCAATCAGCACATTCTGGTATTCTGGTACTAATATAACAACATTTTCTGCAGATGACCTGATGGAATTTTTTTTTTTTTTGCAACTTTATGAAATACTTGAAATACACATATTTCTACTGGAATTCTGTCATATTTTTTGACAGCTCATTTCAGACCTTATTTCCCTTAGATGATCCATATTTGCTCTTGGGCTTGCTTCTTTTAAACTGTCTCAGGAGTTCAAAGATCTCCAAGCCATAGCTAAATCTGTTTTAGACCTCCTTGTGTCACATCAGGTGACAATTTGGGGAGAGAAAGTACCACATGATAGTCATGATGGAAATGGTCTTGATGGGTATTGGAATCTTAAAGATCATCCAGTTCCAGCCACCCTGATGTAATTGTTAAATTTATAGAGGAAGCTGTAACCAAGCGAATTCATTAAGAGTTCTGTGTCCAAAGGAAAAAAAAAAGTGCTCATCTTATTAAAGATTTGCAAATGAGAAGGCTGGTTTTAAATTCAAGCAGAGTGAAAACTGAATGCTCTGAGGACCTGGCCTGCTTATGCTTTAAGTGACATTTCCAGTCAGATTTGAGAGGGTCAAGGTAAGTGCAGGGAACTGGAAAGGTGGTGTGCTTCTGAATATTCAAAACAAGGAAAAACCAGGAGGAATAAAGAGTGTTGCTTTAAATGAAATCAAATGTTTTCAAGAGATGTTTAAGAGTATGCATCATTGTGCATTGTTCATTTACAAACCTAATTTCTTCAGCTAAGTCTGTGCCTAGCTGTGAGCACAAGGATTCACCTTCCATTTTTCCATCTCTAAGAGTTTACAATCACTGCTTCATATTGTGTGTTCAAAATGGTTTAGGTATTCCATTTAATTCACATGCTCCATTTAATCTGAAAGTTACGTGAGTCAAAGCTGACTCCTCTAATCTCTCAAAAGCCACAGACATACCTGAGGTACATCTGGTGTATGAGAAAGGTTGCAAGTAGAGCAGTCCACTGGACCTCTGGAGAGCTGATTTTGTTTTTGTCTGCCACTGGATCTGGAGACGCCACATTGCTCTGCTACAGCCTTGGTTTGTCTCTCAGGAGGGAAAAGATAATATCACTGACCTTTAGAAAGCACGTGAGATCTAATTATTTACAGATTAGGGAGCATTACAGGATAAGTTTGCATTTTTTGCAGTGTAAAAACTTGTTTATTTTTTGACTGGGAACAGAGCTTTTTCCCCTCTCAATTATTTATAGATGAAATCACAACTAAATGGTCAGTCCAAAGCAAGTGGTGTTTTGAAGAGGAGGTTGAAGGCAAAAGATGACTCAGGCCATTGGAAAAGTACATTTAATTTACAATTGGGTTAAACACCATTACATTTATTAAATGTAATGATCTAGTAATCATGGAAAGATAAAAATCTCTGCTCGCTTTTCATTGAATGACATTGTAAAAAGTAGCTCCAAAGGCTCTTCATAGTAATTTGATCTGAGTGCATGTCTTCTACTCCCATTCTACCTTCTCAAATACTTTAATAGGGAGATTTCAGGAGTTTTGACATATTTATAGTACTGAGCACTCTGAAGACATTAGTAGGTTATGCAATTTCTCTTTTTTAGTAAGTCACAGTAAGCAGCATCTGTGTTTTTGTACAGCACAGCCCTATTGCTCTTTCAAAGAGTGTGCTGACAAAACAATTTCACTATAATTGAAACAGCTCACTGCCACTCCTCTAGAGAAAATAAAACTGAATTTGATGCCCTGGTTGTTACTGACAAGACATTTCATCATGAATACAGTTAAAGTTCCATTTAAATCATTAGACTAGGTTATAAACAGCAAAGTAGCTAATATCTGAGTTTTCTTAGTTGTTCTTAGTGTGAACTTTGTGTTGCACAGTGAATATTGATGCAAACAACAGAAATCTAAAGAACTCTGAAGCATTGGCTTTACTGGTAATCTTTGACCATAACATTTGTACTAATTGAGCCTTTCCAGTCAGCTGCCTGCTATGTTGGTTGTAAACTGGAAAACATTGCTGCATAAAAGCAGAAACACAAATAATTGGGTATATCCAGCCAAACAAAGTATTTCTCTACGTTAGCAGTCTAGCTGGTTCAACTGTGGAAATTATGAAAAGCGTATATGTAGCAAAATAGAATAATTCTGGGTATTATCTTCTACTGTTGAAGGTCCACCTTCTGTCCTTCCATGTGGATAAAGCCTGGCAGAGAAGCCAGCTTGGTCTGTGTGGGCTTCCTCATGTTGAGTATTTGCACAGGAAACACTCTTAGGAAGTCTTCTCTGTGTGTTCAGCTAAAGCCTTTAGCTTGCTGAAACCTTCATTGGAGTGCTTACTTACCTAACTAAATAACTTTGGAAAAATTCAAACAACTCACTGGAATTTCCTAAAAAGCACTTCCTCAAACATGTGAATGTGAAGAACTGGATTAAAAAAAAAAAAGAAAAAATGAAACTGTGAAAAAAACCCACCCCAAAGCCCAGCAACCCCCCAAAGGGAAAAAACCCATCCATCAACCCAACCCCAAGCACTGTAAGAATTATGTTTCACCTATAGACTTTGTGTACTTGTCTGCCCGATGCTTTAGCAGAGATCAGAGCCTTCCGTAATCCTCTTGTCATCCAGCGATAAAACTGGAAGAAAATAAAAAGGGAAAGGGATGCTTCCAGCTGAGATGGGAGCAAAGTCTGTTGAGAAAGAATTTATGGGTGTTCTTAGGGACAAACAGGCTACATATTGTGATTTGCTTTGTGTTTTTTTTAAGCTTTGATGCTGGGAAATAACTCAAAGGGAATATTATTCCTGGGACTGAGGGTAGTTTCTGCATGTGTGGTGTCGTGCCTTGGTATGAGGAGAGTGTGTGTTTTTTTGATGCTTCTGTAGAGCAATGATATAAATGTTATGTATTTGAAAATAGGCTTGAGGAGAACATTCTGTTGGCTGCAAGCTTTGCCTAAAATCATCACACATCTACAAGGTTAAAACCCAAACAAGTTCAGATGCACAGGCAAGGTTTGTGCAATGGTTTCAGAGTACAGGAAATTAAACAAGAAAACAGATCACCGTAATCAACACTGTGGTTATCAGGATTCTTTGAGCTCTTGAAAATACATCCTTGAGAATCTTGAAGTTGCTGAGTGAAGGTTGTTTGTGCTGGTTTGACATCCATGTGAAAACACAGCTTCTGAGGTCAACAGAAAGCTTTCAAAACTTGTGCTAAATATTGTATTTTAGGTGAAACTGCCACAGTCTGCAGAGTGGCATTTACCAACTCTGAACAAGGAAAAAGACTTGGTGCCACTGTGGGCTGTAGCACTGGGGTGAGTATTTCATGCAGAAGGCCTAGAAATTAGATATCCATGTCCTTCCTTCCTTGGTTCTGTCATAGCCAGAGATGTCTATGAGGTGTATGAGCCATCTGGAAAGGAAATGCAGGGCTCAGATCATTTCAGTCTCTCAAAATGTGATGTTTTCTGGGCAGGTGTTGCTGCCTGTGAACAGAGTTGGAATCGTAGCTCTGGGAAAACCTTAAAAGAATTGCTGTGAACATGTGGACATGATTTCCTTCATGTGAACACCCCTTAGATATAGCTCTCTTTCGGAATTGTTTTCTCTCTGAGCTAACATCTCAATCTGTCTACCCCAGTGCCCATCCCTTTGCCGTTGGATCCAGCTCAGATTGACTAGGACAGGTTACTGTGTCTCTGCCCTTTTCTCTGAGGGACACTGTCACTGCCTTCCTTCTCTCACGCTCTGTCTGTGATTCCATTAGCAGGTTTTCCTGAGTTGCTTTAACTTAGTCTTTTCAGGTGCCTCTAACCATTACAGATTTTTTCTCCAAAGCATCTTTAAGATGTCGCTCTGCTCTATTGCTCCCTGAACAGACTTTCAAAGCTTAATGTGCCAATTTTTGTAACAAATCCTTGTATGATTTGAGAATCCTGCCAAAAGATTGTGTACTGCTGGTGGTTCTGATCATTTTTAACTTTGCTTTTTATTCCTCTGCAGGCTCCCAATTTTCTTTCACATCTAACATTTTGACTCGACCTTCAGAGGACCTTGCTTCCCTTTCCACTTCTCGCATTGTCATTTACCCATAGGTTGGATTCTGCCTAGGTCCGTTTTCCTCAAACACACTTCTGTGTACTTTTTCACCATCTTGACCCCACATTATATGTGACAAAAATTTCTAGGAGCGTGTACTTCATCCTTTCAAACACCTTTTTTAAGCTGTACTGATCCTGACAGTGACTCCCCTGCGTACATGTCAGCTGTCCATCATGATGATCCGTGTCCCTCTTTATGTTCCAGTTTGTCCCTGTTAATCAGCCCTGTCTGGTTGTGCTTTTCTCTGATGGCTGTTCTGCAGCAAGCCTGTAACCTGTGCTTTGCTGGCAGAGGGCGGCTGCAGTGAAAGTCTGGCCAATGCTGTTTGCTGTGTGAAAAGGGGTTTGACAGGAGGGGGTTTCTGTTCCTCCTGGTAGCTCTTCACTTTGAAGGCTGACTGCTCAAAGTGAGAAATCTATTCTCAGCCTTTGTCCGAGGCAACACAGGGACAATTCACAAAAAGTTCCCTGTCCAGAAGGGGATTGAGCAAACAGTTCCTGATGGTTCATTCTCCATTAGCATTTGTTCAGAATTATTCGGTACTTTGAGAAAAGAATTTCACCCATATAGTTGAACTTGGCTGGTCTTTCAATATTTATGATTTATGCTGAATTCTTTTGTACCTCACTCTCATTTTACACCATAAGAACTTAGACAAGGAAATGTGGTTTCCTTGACACTTTAGCACTAATGCAAAAATAAAAAATTGTTAACATGGCATTAGACAAATTGATCACACCCTGCACCACTCTGAGGGGTCAAACTACTGTGTCACTTAGATGCTTTTCAGTTTTGTCCAAACAGAGATGGAAAAAAACTTCCTGGCAATTTAAATGTTAAAAAAATACATTTTTTGAACGCTCTGCTCTGTTTATGTGCATTTTTACCAAAATGTCTCACTGGATTGCTAAAAATTAAACATATAATCCACAGAAGTTTTTAGGCACTGATTCAATGCTTTGAGGCTGAAGTCCAGAGTATATTGCTTCAGTTTAATATCTAATTTTTAGTGCTTATTTTCCTGTTTGGTTTTTTTTTTTTAAGTGCTGTTCCATAGTTAGTTTTTGTGTCTTTTAACAAATGTTATAGACTCTAAACAATGACAACGTTCTCTCAAATTTTTATCCCTATTCTTCAATCCTAGCCTTAATTAATTTAGCTGCTGTATTTCAGTGGATTAAGTGATTCTTATGCCTGAAGTNAAAAAATTGTTAACATGGCATTAGACAAATTGATCACACCCTGCACCACTCTGAGGGGTCAAACTACTGTGTCACTTAGATGCTTTTCAGTTTTGTCCAAACAGAGATGGAAAAAAACTTCCTGGCAATTTAAATGTTAAAAAAATACATTTTTTGAACGCTCTGCTCTGTTTATGTGCATTTTTACCAAAATGTCTCACTGGATTGCTAAAAATTAAACATATAATCCACAGAAGTTGTTAGGCACTGATTCAATGCTTTGAGGCTGAAGTCCAGAGTATATTGCTTCAGTTTAATATCTAATTTTTAGTGCTTATTTTCCTGTTTGTTTTTTTTTTTTAAGTGCTGTTCCATAGTTAGTTTTTGTGTCCTTTAACAAATGTTATAGACTCTAAACAATGACAACGTTCTCTCAAATTTTTATCCCTATTCTTCAATCCTAGCCTTAATTAATTTAGCTGCTGTATTTCAGTGGATTAAGTGATTCTTATGCCTGAAGTCAGACGAATGTTTTAAGCTCTTTTGGGATAAAAATTACGGGTGATAAATATTGCAGTTGGACTCGATGATTGTTGTGGGTCCCTTCCAACTGAAATATTTTGTTCTCTGAAATATTCTGTGTTATTGCCAAGTCTTGTGGAAAAGTTCTACCTGTCTTGACACGCTTCAGATTATCAAACAGTTTACATTTGGTCAGTGCCATTAGTATCTTTTGTATGATTTTATGAACCTGTTTGGATGCATATGTTACTTTCTTTGCAGCATAAACCTTAATGAAGCCTAACCTGATCAAAATTTTTTTTTCAAATCCGGGTTTAACACTGTCTTAAATTTCTTCTGATATTCTATGGTAGAAGAATAAATTTAACTGTTTCTGAGAACCTGAGAAAAGCCAAGCCAGAAAAGAGTTAACATAATGTATCAAGAATGTTAATTCAAATAAGTAACTTATTTTTCTACCACAGCAAATTTGAAGGCAAACTAAAACTAGAGCTTTCCAAAATGTTTTAATGACCCTGATAATATGCTGGTGGGGTATAAGAAATGCTACTTTTTAATTTAAAATAAATCCAACTTCTGCCTGTGTGTGGTGGGCAATTTGCAATTATGATCTTCATGATGAGATTCCTCCATGAAATGAGAGGTGTATTATAATTTAAATAGAGCTGTAGATCTGGTTGATTTTAATTTGTGACCCAGGGGTCAGTAGTTACTGGGTGTAATAACCCCGCGGTGATGTGACTCTTCAAGGCACATTTGTATAATGAGAAATCATAACTAGTTATAGGAAGCACGATGATTCTTTTGCCTTCCGAATTTAAGTACGCTGCTCTCTCAGTCTCCATTTTATATGCTTAAAAACCCTGTTAGCATGGGTTTTTTTGGCTATAAAAACCTCTGAAGCTGTTGGCAGTATCTGATTTATTACAGCGGTTTGCACGTTTCTATTGTTTCAGCGTGCAGCCGTAGCCCATTGTTTGCTCTTTCCTGGAAACTCACTCCTGTCAGTGGTGTAGCTGGGATTTTGGTGCACTTCAGCTTTTTGCCACTGTTCCACATGGCTGTGACTTGGGTGACTAGTTGATGGCAGTTTTATTACCTGAAATGAAATGACAGGATTTTATGTATGTGTTTTTAACCACCGGGAGACAGTTCGGAGTTGTAAGAGATAAAGAGCTATTTGGTGTCTTCTCCTAAGCATTTAAATATGTCTTGTGCCAAGATACCAGAAGTGACTTAATTTTTTTCTGTTGAGTACTCATGCATCTGTCAGGGGTAAGAGAAATAACAGCACTTCCTTCATGTCCTTGCATGTGCCAGAGGAAGTGCTGTTGTCTTCAGTTCCAGCAGTAATAACCCTGCAAGACTTTACAAAGTCTGACCGTTTTCTTGGACTCTGGACTGAATCCAGCATGTGCACGTTGCCTTTCAGAGCGAATTTCTTCAGAGCTGGAGAAGGAGGGAAGGTCCTCCTCTCATTGCTGTGCTTTGACATATCAGCTTGATAATATAAGCAGTACCTGTAGGAAAATTAATGAGCCTGCTTCATTAGAGTTAATAGAGGAGACAGAAATGATTATCAAATTAAATTTTAGAATTACAAGATGCTTCATAGATGACATGCAGCTGGTGTCTTGAGAATGCTAAGTTCAAAGTAGGCGAAGGATGCATTTAACCAGCCTTTCTGCCATAAGTCTTTATGAAGAAGTATTCATGGAATAAGCTCTGATAGTGTTGTTGGTTCTCCTTTTACCTTAATCTGTCCCTTAGACACTTCATTTGGGCACACCAGGAATTTGTCTCTACCTCCTTCCCGCTGAGCATCCTCCCTTCTCATTTGGGCAGTCTTGAGTGCTTTACTCCATTATCTGACAGTCAATATGGAACTGGTTCCAGTTGAAAATGCTAGCCTGAGTGCAAGAAGCAGGCCCAACCTCCCTTCATGCTGTGTCTGCAGAGAGTGAGCAGGGAACTGAAATTCCCTCAAGGAGGAGCAGTACAAATGTACACTTTGATATGATAGATGGTTTTGCCTGTGTGCTGTTGGACTGGGTGCAGAGAGGAATGGGGGATGATGGCAGAGGAAAAAGAAAACCTCCTTCACTTTTGATTTATAATGGCTTAGTACAACGTGTCTGGAGGCCATGGGCAGGCAGAGAGGGACTATGAAAGCAGAATAATCCTGGATTTAGAGCATGACTGCAGAAATCAGAGAGGTCTCAGTAAACCTTGAGAGCTTACTGAAAAACCTTTATGTGCTGAAGAACTTTGAGAAAGTGGCTGGGGAGAGACAAGCTTTGAAGGTCTAATTTTTGAACCTGGGCACCTGTGGGAAGAGCTAAATGGCAATAAAATAGTTCTGCTTGTACCTCTTTTCTCTCATTCTAATTCTGGAGAGTTCTCTGCACTAATATGAGAGCATTTGTATTCTTTATTCTTAGAAAAGGAATATGGTGTTGCAAGTGTCCATTCCAGGATGTGCAGACCAGAAGTGTTATGTCTGAGCTCATGAGGCCAGGTTTTTCATCCAACTTCTTTGTCTGCATTTCCCTATCCTTAACAGGCACCTTGTTTTCCAGTTTAAGAGGACTTTTAAAGGAGTTCTTGAGGCGTCCGTAAGTAAAAAGCAACAGCACCAGCAGTGTACACTTCCCGGGTTCACCATGTTTGCATTAGCAAGGTATATAAATACTCATTTCTATTTGAAAAAGTGTTGTCAACCTGCTCTGTATTGACACTTAAAACCTTTTACTTAACCATTCTTTACTTCAGGAATTTGTCTAGGTAGTGCAATAAAAGCGGAATTTTTACATATGGGAAAGTCTTCACAGTGAAGTTTCTGGATTGATTTACTTCTTACTGTGTTAGAAGTTATTTATACGCATTTCTTATATTTCAAGTTGTGAGCTAAATCTCTTGATTTAGTATAGATAGCACTGAGGTGGAGCTTTTTCAGACCCAAGGCAGTGGTGGAAAGGGCTTGGCAATTCCTCAGGACAACGGCTGATAATTCAGACTCATCACCTCAGAGTAGCAAAGGGAGTTGTTTGAAGGGGCTGCTTTAAATAATAGATATTTGAAATGTATATTGCATTGCATACCTGTAAAAGGCATATGGTTGAAGAGTCTTTAAGAAGCACTCTGGGACGAAGAACTTGATGTGCTTCATTTAGTGTTTGTTCCAGGTGTCTCTGGATCATATAATGTTCGTCTCAAATGCACAGTTTTCCAGTCAAACTTTGCCATGATAGCAGTGGCTAAATGGCATTGTGTAACTCCATTTAGAATATTTATTACCACTGCCTGAGCTCAGTGACTGCTCTCAGTCCCCGAGACATCTTGGCCTCCCTCTCCTTGGCAGCAATTCCTTGGAGGAACTGCTTGTCTCTCTGCTCAGAGGGGTTGCCCCGGGATTCCTGTTTGATCCAGCTGTGGCTATGCAGTGCTTGTGTGAGAGCCCTCCTTAGCACATCCTCGAGCCTCCCACCTGGAAACAGCGGCAGCTCTTTCCTGCTCCGTGCGTCCAGCTCCCTGAGTGTGTTCCATCCCCTTCTGGGCACCACAGGCTTTGTAACCAGGGGCTCACACCAGACACCCACAATATTGCCACTGAGGAATGGGCAGTGTCCTAAAACACCTTGGATTTGTCTTATCCTTAACAAAGCTCATACCTTCACTCCTGTGGGCACATTTGCTCGGATTTTTCTGGTAAACGGAGAATCAGCAGCTTAAATAAGCTGTTCTTTGCTAATGCTACTCACTGATTTCAGTGCTAAATGCAAATCTTATTATGCCATTATTTGTTTAGCATTTTGAAACCTCATTTCCAACCATCTAGTCTGTTTGGTTACTCTCTCTGTTAATGCAGTGGCTTTTTCAGTTAAATGAAAAGGTCACTAGCAAAGGTCACTATTGCTTTCTTCACGACTCATTTCTTTTAAAAGTCCTACTCCTACAATGACCTGAAATGTTTTTCTGTGTTGCTCATGACAAGCTTCTCCAGCACTCAAGAGCAAATATATATTTATTGTCCTTGAAAATGTGAGCTCTAAATTATATTGAGGTAGCTATATTTTTCTGGGATGCATTCAGTGTCCTGGTGCGTTTTGGGGCTGAGAGTTCTCCTTTGCATTGATTCAGGATTGAAACGCTACAAAATTTGTTCACCTTAGCCTTCCTTGAGGAAGAGAAAAACCACACGCTTCCTTGAACAAGAAAAACAATGAAATGATCCAAATTGATTTTCCCCCACAATTTATTTAATTGTAAACGTGCAAACTCTGCATTCTGCGGTCCCTCAAGAGCCCTTCTGGGGGTACAAGGCTCCAGATATGGACACATTCCTGCAGCTGAGCTGGTCAGGAGAGTCTCCTTTACCAAGTAAGCACTGGAATGTGTCCTAAGATAGATGGACCTTTTGCTTCCATGGAATTAAAGCTGAGGAAGTTACTTAAAACTTTCTTAAAACGCAATGATGGGGAAATTATGCCTCTAAAAAAAGTACTTTTAAAAACATGATATATTATTTCTTGATTAAGAGAAGAAAGCCTGAGCAAAGACTCTTAAATTAGATATCTATTATGCTCCAGGCAAGCAGGCTTTCTAAGCAGAAGGAAGTATTGATCCCATGTCTGGCTTTATAGCACACGAGTAGGGAGTGCAATCCATTATCAAGTGAAAGCAAAGCCATTAGCCTTCTCGAGCATTCAATTAGACTATTACTTTATCTGCCTTAATTGATGCTGCTAATAGTATCATATTTAATTGTTTCATAGGGGTGGAAAACAGGCTTGTTGGTGAGTCTCAGCTCATTCACAGAGCAACATTTAAGCAATAGCAGCAGAGCTGGGGGTGGGTGCCTGATCAGCTGTGACCTCTCTCCTTAGACTTTCCCTGGGATGGTGTGAACTGGTTTGTGTTCATTTCAGATGAATTCGGTGCAGGGCATTCAGAGTTTGCTTTCAAAGAGATGGTGCTTTATCAAACAATGTCCCTTGAGTTGTGGAAATTATTCAGGAAGCAGCTGCTAATGCTGTTTTCTCATGTCCTGCTCTCTCTTCTCAACTCTTCTGATAATAATTTATTTTAACTGTTGATCCAGTGAAATTTTTCTGCTTAGAACTTCATGATATAGATGCATGTGTGTATGTGTAACAACATATTTAAATTTATATTTTTATGTATATATGCAAATATATGCATGCATTTGTCCATATGTAATATACAAATACACACATGTATCTATATATTTGTATCATGGCTAGGAGGAGATCTGTGGCTTGGATCCCGAAATACTGCATTTGCAGTACAATATCTTCTTTCAACACTGTCTCATCTTACACTTCTGCAAGGATGTATCTAACAAATTGAAACTGAGTCCGAGTATGGTAACAGAAGCCTACTGAAATTTGATTGACCTAAAAGAGACAATGGAGGCACATGACAAAAAAAGGAAATGTGGCATGGCAGTAATTGCAAACTCCTTTAGCCATTCTGTGTAAATGTTTGGGTTGTCTCTACTAGCAGCTTGCTCTTCTCCATAAATATTTGCAAGAAAGTTGCCTGAATCCTGTGTTCTGAGACTTTGCTTAGGGACTTTACATTTTCCTTACAGCTGAAGAAAAGAAGCTGTGCTAGAATTTCTAGACTGCTTATGATGATATACAATATATGCCTCATCTTTCTAGTATTTAAAAACTATATTAATTTTTTCTCCTTCCTAGAAGCTCCTTCGAAAACTGGTGAAGGCTTTGTCACCTTCAAAGTTCAGATTCATCTTTCTTGAGTAGCTGTTCCATGGAAGCTTCATAGAATACTTTAAATAGTGTTTTCCTAATGCCAGGGTGTCACTGGTGCAATGAATTCTCATGTTCCAAAAGCCTTCATTTGAGTCTGTGGGAAGGTGATGTGATTAGGTAAAACTCTTACTCAAAATGAGAACAGTAGCTAAAGTCTTAAATTTTATTTACGTTTTTCCACCTTTTTAATTGCCTGGATAGCTGGTGGGAGATGATGTTTCTTCTGCTTATAGGACTGCGTGTCTCTACAATGTAATGGGCAGTAATTATTTAAAATGAACTGGATAAAATAACAGTGTAGAATTTTACAGCTGGTTTTATTAAAACAAAGAAGCAAACAAACAAAAAAAAAACCCACACCAACAACCTGCCCCCCAAAGAAAAAAAAGCAAACCACTCAATAACATCATTCTACTATTGGTTAGCTTTTTTTGAAAGTTAAAAGTAAAGACTGGAACATGATCCTTGTTAAAATGACTCGCTGCTGATGTTTAGAGAGCATCAGCTGTCTTTGGTGAGTATTCTTTGGGAGAGTGAAACAAAAGAATTTATATATTTTTGTGAAATGGAACTGTTGAAATGTCTATTACCAGTCTGAAAGGTCGAGTTTTCAATTTGAGTCTCTCGGTCAGGAGTAACCAGGGAATGTTCACCTTGGACCTCGGACAGCTTCGTGTTCGAAGCTTTGTCAAAACTGATGCATTTCTGAAGCATTCTGCTTTTGAAACAAAGCATTGCAGCAAAGATGGATCTTGCACTGCTTGGAGATGTATTTCTCTGTGTTTGTTTATCCATAATGTATACAAAGGATAAAATTTAAAACTCTTTATGATATGTTAATCATTTTATCACAGATGACGCTGACTGCATGAGCGATACACAGGATAGGTTTTGTGCTTATTTACAATTAAGTAAACGAAAATTAAGTCACAAATTTCCCTTTTCTTTATGTGTATAATTATTTTAGCATGTGGGGTTTTTTTTATTTTTGTGTGCATGCTCTTTTTTTGTCTCTCCACTTAAACCAGTACCCTTTTTAATAGTACACAAACACATGTAGGTATATAAGCATATTGGTTTCTGACAGAAAAGGCAGTTACAGGAAAATACTACAATAAAATGCATGAAGTTACATAATTTGCATTTCTAAAATTGCAAAAACAACTTTCTTTCAGAGGTCCACATATTTTATCAAGTATTACTGTCAATTTGTACCACTGCAAACTTGTGAACAGTCAACTGCTTTTTACTGACTATAAGTTTTAAAGTAGGATTATGTTACTCAACTGGAAAATAACCGAAGAACAAATTGGAAAAGAAAAGTCTCTTTATTTTCCAGCTCAATAAGATCTTTAACTGTTACATAAATTCTAAACTATACAGCATGTAATATTTGAAAAGCACTTTTGACTTGAGCACGAGATAAGTGTTTTTGTTCTTATATTGCATCAGTTTTGAAAGTCTAAAGGACATTTCAAATAATCAAATGGCAGCACTAAACCATGAGAATGTAATTATCTTTCTACAGCTATTCTTAGCTTCACTTTGAACAGTTTGATAATTGAATAAGTCTTCTAACAATTTAAAGTCAGATTCGCAGTCTACATCACTGTGTAATGGCCTCTCTAATTTCTTTCTCTGAGTTATTTTGTTTAGCATCTGGGCTTTTTTCTTCCCCATGTTCTCTCAAACCAATAAAAAAACCCCAAAGCAATCCTCCAGTGATTGATTTAATTCAATTGCATTGCTTATTTTTTTACATAGTTATTATTGCTAGGTGAACTAGCGTTGCAACAACTTGTAACAACATAACATTTGAATAACAGAACAGAAATTCTGTGGGTGGGTAAGTGGCTTCTATTGCACCACTATAAAACCCTTGCAGGAGGGAAGTGCTCTCATCAAATGTCACAATAGTGATAAAGTCTGGTTTAGAGCTGAATAAATGGCATAGTGGTTTCTGTTAATACTACAGGCAGTTCAAAACAAATGTACCAAGCTTTTAATTGTCACAAACACTGTTTGTTAGCAGGCTGCTCTTGTCCCTAATTGCTGTTGCAGAGGAAGTTGGGTAATGAGGCCTCTCTAGCGGCGGTGTGAGTGCCCATCCTCCCTGGTGGCTGTGTCTGGTGGATCTGCTCTCTGGCTGCCCCTGTGAGCAGCAGAGGTGCTTGTGTGTTACACTGTGGTTCTCCAGGCAGCTCGACCAACCTTTCATGGCATCAGCTTTCCTAAGGGGCAGCTTTTGTTGTTTCAGCTGTCTGGGTGAAGGTCTTGGTGTTTCCTGCAGTGAGGTCTTTGCTCCTAAGTGTCCCACTTGTAACGGGCTAATATTTTTTCTATGACATGTCTTTGTCAGGTAGGAACATTGCTTGTATTTTACACAGGAGTTAAAATAATATTTGGGTTATTTGGCTTCTCTCATAACAGACATACATCGTAAAAAGCTGTGAATGCCCTGACCTATTCTGCTGATAGATGTCTAACATTTGACATGTGCCAGTCGTGGCTATGTACTGCTCACGCTGTGGCTTGTGCCTGATTTAGGTGTGTTAAAACATGTTTTCAATTACTGATTGTGTTCATATCTGAGGAACCCTCGACTGAAGTCAGAAGTCACTTTTCCAATGGGATTGCTGGCTCATGGAGCCCAGACTGCACTCAGCAATGGTTTTACTCTTTGTAGCACCATGTTCTGGTTGGCAGGGAAGCTGTGCCCATGTGTAGCTCCTTGGGTCACTTCTCTCCTGTGTATTTTCGTGTCAGTCACTTTGACTGAGCTCTTCGCTTTCAATTATTGTTGCTCTCTTACACTGAGTGTGGTTATGCCAGTTTGTGCATTTGCTGAGTATTGTCTCAAGTGTTTCTAAAGGTATCCCTTTAATTTCCTTTATTATCCATACCTGGAAATCTGTTATTTGCAGGAGATCTTTCAGTTGTGTGGAAGAAATTGATCCTTAACCTAGATATGGCCATCGTAGATAAAACACCCAAACCAGCAAAGTCCCACCTAAATCTAATCCCCATCCTGTCAGCTTCCCAGAAGACAGAGGATTTATCTCCTCTATCTAAGTGTCACCGTGTGTGTATCTAGGGAGAAACTATTTACTCTCAGAAATAAAAAAGAGAGGAAAAGGTAAATTCAACCTGCCTTCTACCTTAAATCTCTTATGTAAGGAGAGGTTATGCTTTGAGTTTTCAGTCATATCTGTAGCTTTTTTTCATGCTTTTATCACTGTTCTGCAATTCTTGCACTTGTTCTCCAAGTGATGGTGAGATTAGTTAGGGCTTTGTTCAGGCTGGGCTCTGGAGATGTGACAATAATTTTGCAAGGAGTGCTCTGCACAGTCTGTGTTCTACCAGAAGTGAGCGCTGGTGGTAACTGGGCACTACCTAGTTGGCACCGGTGTGAGTGGCATCGTATCACCTAAAAAATGGAAAAAATATTGCTGCAGGTGTAAGGAACTCTTAATTATTGTCAGTGATCCCATTTTAATACATGCTGCATCTTGCATAACTTGTGTTTGTAGTTGTTAGTTTTTACATTTGTGGTTACAGATACTTCTTTTTAAAGTAACTGACATTTTTATTGTCTTAGAATTTATTGACAATGGCTTTGCTTGTCTAAAACAGTACCAAAAACTGAATAATGACTGATGTAGTAAAAATAAACTTGGCTGAGAATCTTTCAGCTCTATGTATTAGATATTGTTTTCTAAGATATTTAATGTAAGGTTTCCACATAAAAATATTTAGAGTTTTCACCTGCAGTGACATGTAATGACTGTTCTCTCTTGAAATTCCAGCATTTTTTTTTCATTCACTCTGTCTGCTTGTTCTATATGTACCTTTCCAGCTTTCTTCAGTGATGTTGCTCCTCTCTGAAACACTTGTATAGATTACCTGTTTCTAAGCTTTTTAAATTCTCCTTTTCAAAATCACCTCTCCTGACTCTCTTGCAAAGAAGAGGCATGTTGTTTGCCACCTAAGCAGCCCTATACATACCTTGTTAAATCATGTTAAAGTTGATCTGTGTAGCATTCGGATGGAAGTGTTTCACCACCCTCTTCTTTCCCTCCCTTTGCCTGTCACCATTCCCAGCTGCTTTCATTAACTACATCATAATTTACATCACCAATTGTTATTTTTCAGGAGCAAATATTAAATCCCTGTACATATCAGCCATAATAAAGTACATGCCACTCTCTTACATAGGAAGGAGCAGTGTAGAATGGATTTTATGAAAATTGTGATTAAAAAAACCAAGCCCTTTCTGTTCCCTTCCTTGAATTTCTGACAGATTACAGTAAGAGAAAATTTACGAGAAACAAATTAAATTCTACCTTTTTCTTCATTGGTTAAACTGCACTCAGCTGCCACTTGTGCAGTGATTTACATCAAAATATAACTAACATACTGCTAAATATTTTAAAACCTCATGCTCTGTGTATCTGGTTAGTAATATGGTTCTTGGTTTGGTTTAACAATATTGAAACACTTGAGGCAGTTTGTCTCTTCTGCTGGCCAGTTGTGGCCATGGGATACAGCCTGGGAAAAAGTAAATCTCAATCCCTGTTTTCCAAAACACTGAATGAAATGTTTTTGTGGTTGTGTGTTTCCCTGAGGTGTGTGTTTAGCAGTGGTGAGAAGTTTTATGAGTAAATGCCCTCTTTCCTTGCTACAGTATCGGATTCCTTGTGGTCATCTTTCCTGAAAGCACTCTCTTGCCCTGTCGTACTCAACATAGAAAGTCTGATAAAAGTGGGTCCTGGTGTGGCTTACATATGTGCCAGTTCTTGTTCTTGCACTCCCTGCAGTGCAGCCCTCCTTGGAAATGAAGAACAATTCTCTTACCAGTCTCATAACAAAGCATGAGATCCTCGAGAATGGGCTGGAGTCAGGTACTTGATTCGTTTAGTCCAGAATGTGACTGATTGCCTTGCTCTTGAAAGAGAGGGGGAAAAGCAACTTCAGCCTGCACAAGGAAGCCTTTGGCATCCAGGCACTTACTATGCCATCATTTTTGACAGATTGCTAAATGACTGCTGGGGAGGGGTGTGAGTATAGGTACTAAATAAAATAACAGGTCACCAGCCCGCTATTTTTGGTTATGGCTATTTTGTGTTATTTTCACATCCAAGAAAAGCATAGAGGAAATGTTTTCTGCGTTAGAGACATGTATTGCTATGCAGCAACAAAAGGTGATGGAAAGGTCAAACTTGGGGTCTCTTGGGAGAGGGGAGGCCGGTGAGTGATGTAGGGGGGGCTGGAGTTCCAAAAGGAGAGGGGTTCTGGCCTCTCCTCTTCCGTGGCTGAAGAGATGCTGGTTAGACAAGGGAGTCATTTTTAATGTCAGCGGCAGCACTAGCTGAAGAAAGGGTGTCAAGGTAAAGGGAGGAAGAAAGGAGAGCACGGCTGTAAAATTATTCCCAGTTTGTTGTAAGGAAAGATTTGAATCTGCTATACCTGTCAGCAAAGCCATAAAAGAAAAGATGAACCACCTTATTATAGATTATATAGCTCTCGGAGTTTTTATGATTTCACTGACAGCCAAACACCAAATGAAGGGTTTTTTTTCCTCTCCTCCAATGTACATGAGATGGTTTATAGTCTAGCCCTCTTTCCCTCCCTTGTGCTTTTATCTCTCCATACTCGTTATGTCCTCCCCAAAGCTCTCCCTTTTCCCTCTCTGCTTCCATGTAAATGAGTCAGCAACATTTTCTGCTAAATATTCTAATAATTTGCCTAGTCTGTCTCTCTTTAAAAAGTAAAAAAGGAAAAATGGTGCTCTTTTGAAGTAGGTGTATGTAGGCTGGTGAGAGGTTTGAGCTGTGCAACAGCTCTACCTGCCACCACAGCTTGCAGAAAAACAGAAACAAATCATTATTTCTTTGCTGCCACTAATCATGGGGCCTCATCTGTGTACTCTTCTTACGGATGAACTCTGTGGTAATAAATATATCACTTTGACAAGGTCATCTCACCCTAACAGGAACACTTTGCAGCTCACCAGCAGAGGGACAAAAAAGGGAAGAGACTGTGCCTGTCAGAGCTTTTGCATCCTGCTGCTTTTCTGTACAGAGACTCCCCAGCTTTAATTGACAATTTCCACATGCACCTACAGCCTCCATCAGCCTTTCTTCCTTGTAGATCTTGATGGTGATTAGGGGTAAATCACTTTATCCAGGACAACATCTGTCCTCTCCTGCAGGAAAAACGCACCCTCAGAGTCAGAAAGATGATTCCAGGGGGCTTCCAGGTGTATGGTGGCAGCCCTCCCACTTCCATCCGTGCTTCACCTTCTTACAAGGGAAAGCTGATTGTCCCATAGCATAAGTGGGAGCAGAGGATCCTCAGCTGTGCTGTGCCATTGGCAACTGGCCACTTGGAGACATATGTCCTGGAACAGTGACAGGAATTGCCTGTGATTCCACCTCCCGACATCTGTGCCACTGATTGTGAGCTTCACAAATGCCACTTGAAATTCAGGGCCAGCTGTTGAGCTCTGCTGCTGACCCTTGCTGAGGGTGTTCTGCTGCAATGGGCAGGAACACTTCCCTTTTGATGACAAATACGAATCTTGGTGCTAGCTGAACTAAAAATAACTTTTTTTTTTTTAAAGTGCTGAATAGTAGGATATTAGGAAGTTATTATATTAGGACTACCTGTAAAGTTGCTTAATACAAGTCAATTTGAAATATAACATAAATACTAGTGTGTTGGAAGCTGGGGCTTGCTTATATGTCTGAAGTCTGAGATTCCTTGAGCTGCCTAAAGCAAAACTCTTCAAATTTACTTGGAGCTGGAGAATTAGTGCTTTTTAAAAAATGTACCTGGGTGCTTTTATCGTATGGGGACTAAGCATGGGAACCTAATTTCTACATCTTTAAAATCAGAATATTAATATGTAATAACCTCAAAGAACTTGAAGGTATATAAGTAATTTAAAAAAACCAAAAAGCTTAAGAATATATTGAGAAATAGTATTGAAACTGTCCAGGCTGCTGTATGAGGTATCCAGATATAGATGTGCTTCAAGAACACAGGTGAATATTACACTTTGATATATGGCAGCAGATAGGATTATCTTTATGAAAATTTTAATGCCAGTCACTTTCAGAAATGTACATTGAAAGTTTTTTCATTAGTGTTCGCATCTTAGAGATTCTAATTTTGCTTCTTGTTTTCCTCTGATTGCTGCTCCAACTCTCTTCTCTCCTTTAATACATCAGTAGCAGCCAGGCTGCTTAGGTCACAATTAGTATCAAGAATTCCAGGCATCTTTCTTTTCTTTTGGTCCAACACAGAGGATGACTCTGTGAAAGACTCACCAGCTGGTAGAGGTGATAAAATAGCAGGTTACAATTTCATAAATAATGTTTTTATATATATATATATATGTATATGTTGTGCTCTGTCAGGTAAATTGAACCCATTTGAAGTAGCAGTCCATCAACTTTCCAAGGTGGAAAAGCTGATGGGTCCATTCCCAAGCCTCTGTTTCAATGACAGCTGTCACTGCAAAACAAATGCAGCTTGTTGTGTTTGGGGGGGGGGGAGAATAAGGTGTGCTGCAATGTGTCAGCTGGAAAACACCTCTGGGTTTGTTCAAGGAGGTCATGGTTAAGGAACACTTCCAAAAATTGGATTCCCTTCCAGTTAGCTCCTTAGCAGGCAGTGCTATCACCCCTTCGTTGCTCACAGCACTCCTCCAGGGCCCCTCTCCAAAGCCAGGGGGGCACTTCAGGGTTCAGACATTCCCAAAGGCAGCTCTTAGCCACGACACCCGGGCACTTCCTTTTGGATTGTCACTGACAATGGTGCTGTTCCTGGCTGAAGTGCAGCCTGCCTGGGAAAGCAGGGAAGAACACATCCAATTAAAACCTGTGGGGTTTGTGCGTCTGTTTTTATTTTTCCTGTATGAACTGCTCAAATAATCAGTCTGCTGCTTAATTAACCTTTCAATTTGGGGCAGAGTGACCAAGATCAAGTATCATTTTTCTCTTTGTTTTTGTTTTTGGCCTTTTAATTTTCTACTCTCTCCATCTTTGTTGTTGTGCTGGGGGTACCCTGTCATTAGACTGGAAGAAACTTCTCTTCATTTCATCACCACAGCAGGACTGTTGAGTACCAGCATAGCAAAGAAAACTTAGTGGCAAAGTAATGCATCAGTTGCATCTTATTTTCACTCCGTCTGTATCTAGGATTTTGTGCTGTTCAAGAGAGTTGTTTGCAAATTAGGATTGTTTGTTCATTTTACTAATGAAATTCTAATTAAAAGACAAAAATGTAGTTACCACTGGCAAATGGGTCTTGGTACCAAACTGCCTTTTGATCATGGAAAGGACCAGGGCTATTAAGAGTAACCTTAATTTTTTTTCTTAAGAAACATGTATTAACCATTCAGATGAATATGTCTTAACTGGTAAGTAATTAGGATAGGTAGCTGCAATGTTCTCTCTGCACCTGCAGTGATTAGAATTAATGCCTGTCCCGTATCAAACTGCAAACCTTTCTGTTGTACTTAGCAAAACATTTGTCTCACTTCTCAATTTCCAAAGCTCCCTGTACAGTAGCTACAGCAGCTCCAGGTCCACAAAGTCATCTCATGCACAGCGGTCAGTCATTTCATTTGCCTTTTCCTGCTTTTTCTTTCATCGTTCTCTCTGTAGCTGAACCAGCCTCCCGCTCCTGGAACCTGGGGTCAGAGGGATTTTGTAACACCGCGTGTTAAACCGTTCCAGCTCTGATTCTGAACTCGGGGTTACATCTGCCCTCTTATCCTCGCTTCCCTCTCTTATGATTTCCCTGTTCCTGAGCACTGAGCTCCTCGGGAGGTTTCACACTGATGTTCGCTGTAGCCTCACACGTTTTAGAAACCAGCTCTAGCAGGACTGCTTTGCTGGGCAATCCTGGAAATCCAGCGTGAGCTTTACGAGCAGGGAAGTACTGAAAACCAAAGGGGAAATCACGTTTGGAACCATAGAAATAAAACCTCATGGATCTATTTGAATAATTAAATGGTGTGTTCAGCATCAAGGAGCGTGTTATCCTGACTGCCTGAGATGTGCCATAGCCTCCTGAGGCTAAGGGACTGCAGCCTCCTCAGCCTTCGCCCCTTGGCGAGAGCTACTTAGTGCTTGTTGTGGTCATGGCTTTTTACAGCTTGGATTCTGGCCAGCTGGAAGTTTCCTGAGACCACAAATCCATTTCACTTAGGCCAGTGGACATCCATCAAATGCTAACAATGTACGCTGCATGCTCTCATTTGTTCCATCCAGTTGCTGTTTGTGGAGACATTTGGATGGGGAAGGGCACGGGCCTGGGCAGGCTCTATGTAACATAAACAATGTAATGCATATATATCACCTGTAAGCTCTCCCTCAGGCTGAGTGTTTGCCACACAGGAGAGTTGAATTGCCGTGAGTATTGATGCATATCAGGACCCTCAGTAAATGCTTAGTACGTGGTTTATTGAAAGTGCTGTTCACTTAAGGGCAGGGCCTTATTTCTGAGTTGTCAGGACGTACAGATACCTGCTGGTGGGAAAGTAATTATCGATAGCCTTGTCTCGTCCCTCTGTTTATCTGGTCCCTGTGCCTGCTTCATGAACTTGACAAGAAAAATACAGATTTCCCACTTTGCCATGAGAGGAGATGGGAGAAAGATGAGACAGAACATCATTTTAAGCATATCTTAAGATGAGGCAAACGAATATCAGAGGTTGTGTTACCTAAAATCCCTGTGTGAAGCCATTGCCGATTTCCACTGAACTTCAGGGATATATCTGCTCTAAATAATTAACCTCTTTTAATTATTTCTTTTATTGATGGCACGAACATACGGGTTTGTTGGTGTGCGGTTTTTTTGGGAGGTGATTGTGAACTCATGCCCTTGGCCTTAGAATGGTACAGCCTACTTTTATCACTAATCAAAAGGTCTAAATCCCCCCCAAAAGGTCATTATTGGTTGTGCTGATCCGCAGAGGATCTGTGCAGTAGGGAGAGAATTGTTTGTGGGTTTCCTTCCCTTTTAAAAAACGTGGCTGAAGAGGCTGAATCGTGCTCCCTTTGTCTTGCAAAAGCAGCCATTGACTTCACCGGTACCACTTGTGAGAACAACCAGGGATTTGCATCAACAACTTCAGGGCAATTGACAGATTTCTACCTGGGAACTGAAATCCCACTGACTAATCTGAATTTCCGATTACTGGCAAGGTGAAACACCCTTTGCTCAGGGGTGATCTGTGGAAAACTCAGCTGTGCAGCTCAGTGTGAAGTCTCTCCTGGGAAAGCTAAAAAGGAGAAAAGGCAAATGCAGACTGTCTGGGTGCTTGGTATGTTTTGATTGAATTCGAAGTTTTATGTTTTCCTGCCTCTAGCCAGGGGAGATTAAGCTGCAGGTCGTTTTCCACATGAACAGGTGAGGGCTGCTCTGAGTTCCATCCCCTGCAGTCCTCAGGAAGTGTCTGCTGAAAGACACCAGTGCGGATCTTGAGTGGGGACATTATTCCTTGTTCAAGGAAACCTCATTGAAATAACTCGGTTTAAAACTTCTGATTTTACTATTTCATAATATGCTTCTACCTGTAGAAAACTTTAGTTATGAACTCTCTTCATAAATAGAGGAATGCTGCTTTTTAGACCTTTATATGAGCCTGAGCTGGGCCCAAGCGAGGCTCACGAACTGCTGGCCGGATGGTACAGGTTCTGTAACATAAATAGTATCTCATACTTGTGCTTCATTCCCATCTTCTGGGCTGCATGTTTTAAGGAAATTCTAGCTGCACAGTTTTGTACACGGATAGCTCCTCGATGTGAAATTACAGAGTTTTTATGGGGTTGCACTGAATCGTAGATCAAGTGGAGGGGGTTGGGGGAAGTGAAAAAATAATAGTGAACTAATTTAAAAATGAATGAAATTGCCACTCTTTGATTTGTTCTTCTCTAATAACATCTTTTAATGTCTGTAAATAATGCAAGACAGGGAGTTTTTTGCAGGAAAGATGGACTTTAAAAAAGATCATTCAAGGCTACATTTCTGATGAGGTGTTAATGCAAATTTTTTAGGAGACTGGGAGGACTTGTAAATACGGCTGACAAGGAGATTTTCCAGTTTGTTGCCACCTTTGTCATCTTCTGTATGACACAGTTCTGTGTATCTCTGCATGTCCTTACAAATGTGGATTAAGTGGCAGAACATCCTGGGGAACAGGGTGTGATGTCCCTGTCCCTCTTTAAAAACAAGTTAAAAGCAACCGAAAGCTTCACTTTTATACTGACTCTTTTAAAAGTTGAGAAAAGATAAGTTTTTCCTATTGGGGATAAGTTGCTTAAATTATTTCAAAATATTTAAGCTGAGACTGAGAACAATAGGGAAAAATGTGGTGGAGTGGGAGATTCAGGGAGTGTTAATCAACCGAATAAAGACACTTTATAATGACAGTCAATCCCAACAAAAACTGTCACTATAATTCACCTATAATGACTCTCCACAGAGAGAGCTGTCAATACCAATCTAGTTTAATAACAGCCTCCTACCAAACAAGAAATGTTTGTACTGAGTATGTTTTATGGAGCAGCTGAATGGTTTTGTAATGTTATGTGTAAATCAGTGTATTTCCATTATTGTCTTGGAGTTTTCTTCAGGCCAGTGCCTCTACCCATCTCTGGATTTCAAAGTTAGAAATTAATTGGCATTTCAATGATTTCAGATAAGGGTTTTGTTTCTCTTTATGGTAACCTGTATTTGTACAAAAAAGCTGGGAGGCCACTCATTATTTCAGTAGCAGAAATCTTACTGCAACACAGGTATTTGTTATTAAATTACTTCTCAAAGATAGATCCCTTTTAAACTCTATTCAATTTCTTTTAAGCCTGAGTAAAATATATCCAAGGGGAGCTGGAACTGATGTAATTCAATCCAAATAGAAACTGTTGTTTTGCAGTAAACTTTCTAAGTGACATCTTCAATGTTTTGATTTATTACAAGATACATATATTAAATAATAAACATAGGTATTATAGACACACAAAATTTTAGTTATCATTTTTCATTTTCCTTGTAAATGTATTTGGGGCTCAAATGATGTGCCCGAGCACTCTCATAATTACTGCAGTTGACAAATCCCTTTTAGGTAACTCTTCTCTCCCTCATCCTCCTCTTTCAGAAGTTTATCTACTTTTGCAGAAAAGGGGAAAATCAGAAAGTTTTTCCAGCAATGCTCTGGTAATCTGCCATAGGGAATATTTATTTTGTAAGTGGTGAATGAAAGACTTCAGACTTTGTCAGGGTTGAAATTGCACTCAGTGTACAAAAGAAATGGTTAGGGCTGCATTATCCAGTGCTAGCAGGAAATGAAATGGAATTTTGCATTTTATGGTAATAAATGGTATTTAATGGTACCCATATTTATTACCATTAGTAATAAGTCCCGTGTTTACCCTAAGATCTTGTGGAATTTTGCTCACTTAAAGATCCTAAAAACACTCCTTCAGTGTACAGAATGGTTTGCAAATTAAAGAACCCCACCATGTTTCACCGCAATTCTGAGTTTAGGAGTTATTTGCTGTTTTGCACGTAGAAAATCAAATCTGGCAGCAGCAAACTGTCCTAACTCCTGTTAAATATTGGCCTTTGCTTGGAGTAATCACTGGAATATTTCCAGAAAATGATTTTAGCTTGCCAAATAATCACAATAGAATTTTAGGAAGAAGTAGCTAGGCTGTGGTTCTCAGTTGACTTTGCCCCAAAGCTTCTATTTATAAACCCCAAGTTATTAATCAAACACCACAACCCCTGGTATGACTTGAAGGAGAGGACCATGTGGTGTTTCTGTAGTAAGTCTTTATCAGGGTTTTGGACGGAGCTGAAGGATTTTCTACCCATTTATCATTACTAATAACAGCCATGCCCTTGTCCCGTGCTATTGACAAATGATTTTGTTTCAATGCCTGTATTGGCATTTTGGCAACTCTTCAAATGCACTGAAGCACTGCCTTCATTAGTGTAATGAGAAATACATTTACATTTTATGCTGAAGAAGACAACTAGCTGAGAGCTATATTTATGTTACATAAGATTGCTCAAGTATTTAAAAAATATGAGCATATGCAATAAGTTATTTGGTCAAGCTGAAAATATCAGTCAGTGTGTGTCCTAATGAATTTCAGGTGTTGTGGCTAAATGTACCTTTGGTACTAATAATCTGAAAATGTGTCCTTGCTGCTTTATGGCAGAAACACATTTTCAGTTTTTCTTTTTAGGTAAAATGACTCTTTGAATAACTTCTCAAGAGTATTTTAATAGGACTGGCAATTCTTGTTATTAAAAGTAAATATTTAACCTGTTCTCAAGCACCTTGAGTAGTAAAAATTGGAGAAGGTGCATTTCAGAGAAATAACATTTATTTTAAAGAACTGGGGCCAGCTGGATTTGGCAGCACATGTAAAGTGAATGGAGCCTTTGAAGTAAAATGATGCAACTGAACTAAAGGCCTTTGATAATTAGGGAACAAATCCAGTGCTTGTAGTTAAGTGGGTCTTATACTGACATCAGTGGAGATGACTTAAGGCTGAAGGTAATAAGAAAAGCTTAACCAGATACAAAGTGTCTCTGGCAGCTGTACTTCAGACTGCATGAAAACCTGTGTAATAAAGAAGAACAATTAATAAAGAAAGAAACAGAAGAAACAAGGTCCAAGCCTTTCGCTACTTTATGTATCAGAGGAATGAGCTTAGTGAGCGTCAGGAATTACCACAACATCCTCTTAGGCTGAGTCTTTACTTTAGGTTTGGAAGGTTTAGAGAAACACTGCCGGTTTAGGAATGAAGTTCACTAGTTTCTGTTTCAGGACTGAGGCAATAATCTCAGAAATCTGAGGCAAACTGCTTTAGCTGCTAAGAAAAAGAGAGAAAATCTTGCAAGGAACTTAAGAGATAGATCATGCTTCAGAAGCAATGTGCAATGCCTCATAGATCCCATAATATTTCCAAGCAGTGATTCTAACTGATAAAGCAGCCCAAAGAGCTTTTCAATGGAAGTGAATCCAGCAGCTTGAATTATAAGTGGTAGAGTAATAAAATTTGGGTTTGTGCTGCAGGACTTAAAAGCAGACTGTAATGTAAAGTGGGCAATACTTGGACCACGCCATTGAAAGACAAAAACCCTGTACATTTATACTTATTGTCCAGATGTATATCTCATCACATTTGTCAAACGTAGTATTTTTCACCAAGAACCGTTTAGAGCTCTGTTCTTCTCCATTTTCAAGCAGTCACTTAACAATGCAACGTTTCAAAACCGAAAATCCCATGAAAATCAGTGAAACAGTTGTGACGTTTTTGCAGATTAAGCACAACTTTTGTGCCTCCTCATCACGTCAATGCTTGTGGAAAGATAAGAGGCATCATTCCTCTAGGCCCTATAAATTTGAACAGCACCTCTCAGGCTTGAAATGATAAGTGATACTGGGAAGTTGCAGTAACTTGGAAACTAGAAGAAAATTTGGGCAGAAGTATCTCCATTGTCCTGTTTCCTAATTCTCCTCTGAGCAGTTTGGAAACCCAGAGTGAACATGCCTTGCCTTTGCTTTATTTTTGCATTTTTTTCTCATTTTCACATGTTTTTCTCTTACCCTTTGTCTCATGGTCATGTAGATCACCCTGATGGATCCCAGCTGGTGCCCCACTGGTGTTCAGGCCCCTCAGAAATGTGAAAATAATTCACTGACTGAGCAAATAATTCTCCGTGGTGGCGGTTTTCATTCTGAACTACTAATTCTCAGAATTTATTGTAAGGTTTTGCACATTCAAATACCTTTTTCCTAGCTAGAAAATTAAATTAAAGAAATGGAACTATTATTACAGTTCTGTACAGGAGTGCTAATAATATCAAATATATAGTTCTTAGGGGGAAAATTCAAATATAGTGGGTGATTAGAGTGGTATTACTGGCTGGCAAACGAAAAGTCACTGTAAGCTGAACAGCAGGATGTAAGGATATTGTGGTGAATTATAAAAACATTTGGCACATTGCTAGAGTTCCTCTCTATGGTGTTGTGTTATCTCATTTCAAATGTTGTAATTAAAATTGAACAAACTTTGAATTTAATGTAGCTGAGACTTATCTTCCCAAATGCACTCTTAAAATTCTCCTCTGTCCTTATTTTGCGTGAGAGAGATTGGGAATAGAGAATTGTCCTAAGGTCCTGGAATCTCTGCAAGCTGAGTTCAGAATCAGTGTTACTGCTCAGGCCTTTATCAAGTGTTTACCACACGTAATGAGGCTGGGAAAGATTGTGGATTTGTTAATTTAGAATATTTCCAAGTAGATGAGAAATACACTTGATGTGAAGGCCTGGGGGGAGAACTGTAAAGGAACTGCATATGTACTTTATCCTTTTTCAGCAAATGAGGCAAAACAACGTTTGTAATACAGTTTGATCAGTAGGTGCAGCCATTTTAAACCTTGGAAGAGGTGAAATAAGAAGGAATTCCTGGGACCTGCTTGTTCAGTCTGTTATTGCTACGGAAGGCTTAGCTGAGGAAACTCAGTTTGTCACTCCTGGAAGATGGTAAAGGAATGCTGTTCATATAATGAGTCTCCAAAGTAAGCGTCTGGAAATCAAAAGCAGCAGGGCACGTCTTGGAAAGCTGCTCTTCCAGTTTTATTAAAGTTTTTTTCTTCCTGTGCAAGATGTGCAAAGTCAGGCATGGATCTGGTTCTTTCTGCAGTGCCTTCCCTCCAGCTAATCTCCCGTTTTTTTAAAAAAGGCACGTCTTGAGTAGGTGCTGGTGAAGGCCTTGGCCCTTGGTAGCAGTCAGCCGATGATTAACTGAGCCTCCCTGACACTTTAAAGGGTAGATGATGATTTCAGCTTCCCAACTGCACCATGATCTAATGGAGTTCCCAAACTGTCCAGTACTGACTGACAAAAAGCTGATTTCCCCAAGGCTGCTCTGGCTAAATTGATGGCACAGTTCTGACAGAGAAGAGTTTGTATTTGTATTTCATTTATGTTTGTGTTAGTTTCCTTTCTTCTGTTGCCTTGGGACTAACCAAAACAGGCAGTTTTGTTAACAGGGCCAGTGGAGGTTTTCCCCATCTGCTGCTTTTTTTTGATCTCTATTGATCCCGTTGAGGAACGACAAAATCTTGATTGAACTTAGGCAGGAGGTGACACTGCCAAGCGTTGTGTTTTTCTGATCCTTCCTTAATGCTGAATGTTATTTCCTATATTTAGATTATTCAGTTGTATCCTTAAGAGTATGATTTCATCTGGAAAAATGAGCATCCTTCAGATCAGCTAAAGATAATTACAGGACCTCTACAAATTCATTAATGCATACGAGTAGTCTGGTACTAATATAGTGCTATTTGAATTTTCTGACACACAGAAGCGTGTTGATACACTAGACAGCAAAAAAGGAGAACAAAGACATCTCTTGTTCAGTTTTGCCTCAAAGAATCTTGTATCAAAGCTTTGTGCCTGTTCCAGGTTGTATCTTTATAGCCTGAGATCAGGTTTTCCCAAAGAATATTGGTTTCTTCATTCCTGGTGAATAATTTTGGCCAGCCACAGTTGTTCATGTCTTCCCTGGGTTTCATGTAAAATTTTAGAAAGGAATTGGTACTGTTTTGTTCTGAAATTCAAACTGTGAAGTATTTTCAGAAGACACTGTTGTTGAGATTTGAGCCAAGTATGTGTAAGCATTTTATTGTTACCCGTTTCTCCCAGCTTTTCCTGTGGTAATTCCCTTTTGGTTTTTTTTAGATGAAATATGCCTACCCTGGATAACTTAATCTACAGTCAATGGCAGTAGGGCAAATGTTCATACATTCTCTGTTGATGACATTTTACCAGCCCCTTGTCTTTCTTGTTTATTCAGGTTAGAATTGCAATTATGCTCTGTCCTGGCCATAGAGCTCTTAGGTTATTGTGTCGTTGTGTGGAAAGCGGGGGTGTCTCATGTCTCAGAAAGCTTGTGTTGAAAGTCATAAAAGGAACAAGAATTTCGGGTTTAAGGCATGAACTAATGCGACCAACCCATAGGGAGCCCTCAGTGACTCCTTAGTGGAATGCCAGTGCCTTCCTGATTGCTGCTTCTGGCTCCTTTGCCTCCTGAGCCCTCAGGTTTCCTCTCCCCACATAATCCCGAAGGGACCACCCGCTGCTCCCTCTGCTCCTGCTGGGGCCCTGAGCCCTCGGTGTGCCATGGCAGCTCCTGATTTCTAGTTCACCTGCCTTCAGTGCCTGCACTCTGCCATCAATTCACGTTGTAACTGCTCCCAACTCCAGCTGCATTGTGATGCAAATGAAGGCTTTTGTTTGCTGCTTCCAAAATAGCCAACATCATTACAGATCTTTCTAGAGGACACAAGAAGAGATGAGAGAACAACCTCACTTAATCAGCTTACACAAAGATTAGAGTGGAGGGGCTGCTGTCGCTGTAACTTGCTGCCATGTGCCTCGTGAGACGCTGGATCTCTCTGCAGCCATGTGCCAGGAGTGGCACACACCAGAGACCAGCCCTTCCACAGCTCATCTCCTTCCAGGAGGCCTTCTGTAGGCAGGAGCAGACTTGCTGTTCCTAATGGATCTGGATCTTTCAGGAGCAAGGTTTGCTCCACTGGACTTCGTGGTGATTCACCTGCTGTGTTTGTGAGCATGTCTGATACGTAGCAGTAAATGGGAGTTCATTAATAGCTTGTAAGGTCAAGCACAGCAATCATAAAAACTCCAAACCTCTGGGTGGACAGCATGTCTGCGTTGGTTAGTTCCCATCTCCTTTATCCTAAAGATACTGGCAATATGTATAATTAGGAAATCTGAACCTCTGTCCCATTATCTACCACTGGTGTTTCCAGTTGATCATTTAGCCTTTTCATTCTTACTCCAGCTCGAACATCTTTGCCACTGCTGTGATAATAATATTCAACACTGGGGATCTGTATTAGTGTTTTGAGTTAGGAGTGAGCTGAAAACATAGATAACGCAGACCTACCAGCATTTGAAAAAATAACACCTAATTTCATCATTTGGAACAGAACTACAACTATTTCACAACATCTGATCTCACAGAAAGGGCTTTTTTTAGAGAGAAGATCATCACTAAGGTGCATGGAATTGATTCCCCTTTCAGCAGTTCAGTGGTGGGCAGAGTGCCCAGACTAAATGAGCTTTTAAGGCCCCGCACTTAGAGTGATGCATTTTGTCTTTTTTTCCTTTTTTAATGCTTGATTTATTTGATTGTATTTATCAAATTAATAGAAATTGATTAGAAGTCCTCCATTTCAGGGAACTGCCAGAAAATAGCTGTATTAATGGGAAGGAAAAATTCTTAGTTGTCTAGTCAGGAAGGGATAAATGACTTTGTGATTACCAAGAGAGAAAGGGGGAAGTCTGAACTTGTGTTCCTGTTCAGATTGGTTTAAGTATGTGCTGAACTTGCTGAACTACTAAACTGCTTTATTAGCCAAATTTACCTAGGGACAAATTGGTTCAGCCACTGCAAGTACTCAGAACTGTTCAAGAAAACTCATTTTCCACTGGTGCAGGGAGGGGACTGTTGCCCCTGAAAACAGGCAGCCAATTTAGGGGGTGAAGCTGAGGAGCCTGATCAATGCCAGGCATCCACCCTCAAAGGGAGCAGAGGAGCAGGGTTGTGTGAAGGTAAAAGCAGGAGTGCAGCTCTCCCAGAGCACCTTTGTGTTCAGGCAGAACTCCTTCGTGTCCAGGAGCTTGGTACAGTCTGCAGTGCTGGGACCCCTGTCCTGCTCATGGGCTTAGTGAATAATGAGGGCATGAAAAACAGCAAGGTGGGTAAAATCCTGGGTATGGAGTGTAATGGAAATAGGTATCCATTTGCAGATATCCTCCGGAGACTACTGCAGCCCAAAAACCTGGAGGATGTAATTTTCCTGTCCTTGCTGGGAAAGGACATGGTAATGGGAAAAAGAAAATTGTGTGGCTGTCTGCAGGACAAGCTAGGAGTTTTCCCTGTTGAAACAGATTTTCCTCCCCGTATTTCTTAAATAGATCTTGGATGTCTGCATTCAAAGACAGAAGCATAAAAACAATTAAGTAATTAGTTTAATAACTGCCAGTGTACGTAGAATATAGAGTCACGCAGTAGTAATCTGGTCATGCTGTTATTCAGGAACTCTCTCTGGACTGAGTTTCTTATGAAAACAATTTCTAATTTAGATAGTTGTAAACATCTCCCATCTTTTATCTCCTAAACAGACAAGATTTTCTAGGCCTCTTCAACAGATGAGCTGTTTTGCTGCTGCACTTTGTAACTCTCCCACTTTGCAAGTCTCACCTGGTTCTCTTCAGGCACCTTTTGGTAACTCTGCACTGTTCCTTGCCTGTGGTGTGTTAGCATTAATTTCCTCCATTGGGTTAAAATACTGAATTAAACCAAGCCTATCAAAATTGGCATAGTAATCCTAATGTGTTTTATTCTTACTTGGAGACGTATGTGGTAAAGAATATTTAAACTGCTGGATTTAGCAGAAAATTAGCAAATATGGCTGAAATAGAAGAGGAAAAAAGTCATAAAGATAGCATGCAAAGATAGCCATCATAGTTCGCTGCAAATAATTTCCTTTATTTCCTGTCTAATCTTTTCTTATTAGTTTTTTTCCACTTACAGAGGACAAGGAAGAAAGATTGATTGTAAACTTTCAGAAAACCTATAAAACAATCTACTGGGATATTGGAGCTCTTTCCCATAGCTGCTTTTGGTTTTTTAACCTTAGTTATTTCTTTGCTACCAACAGAAATGACGCCTTTAAACTCCAGATAAACCTACAAATGGGTCATATTTTTGCTGTAGTTCTCTAAAAATAGCTGACAGTTCAGATAAATGGCGTTGGAGGAGCATAGCAGTAAGCACTTTAATTAAAAAGAGTGATGCACTAAGAGTTTCTTGCATTTAATTTTTTTGAATTGTATTTCCAGGTCAATACTGTGATTATTGATTATTATTGTCAAAATGAACGTTTGACCTTCATTTTTATTGATCTGTCTTTTCTAGATATTGATGGCTGGTGTGGGAAAAGAGCACCAAGAGTTGGAGTCAGGCGAGACAGGGCAATTGCGAAGTTCTTCTTCTATACTTACCTCATTCCACAGAATTAGGGTTTTCCCTTCTGTACTCAGGAGTGGCCACTTATTGGCATAAATGGATGTTTCTGTGTGTGGTTCTGAAAGTAGGTAAAGGTTTTGTAGCTTTGGGGAGTGAAAGCAGGATTCTTCTCTCCCTCGTAGCGCTCGAATGGCTGCCTCCCTCCCTAAGGTGTGTGGGATGCAGGAGGAGAAGGGTGAGGGGAAGATTGCAGGGCAGGTACATTCCCTGTGAATTGCAGGGCACTGCTGTGTGCACACCACGTGGGGATCCCCCAGACACAGGACCTGGCTGTTCCATTTCTCTGCCGAGGACACCACACCTGGGATTTCACCTGCTCCCTGCTGCAGGTAAGCAGAGCCTAACAGGTTCTGTGATCCCTGAGGGTCTTCTGGGTTACTTGTGGCTAAACTGTATTTTAAACGTTTTGAAAAGCAGAAGAACATTCAGGTCTTACATAGAGTAAAAAGGCAGGAAATATGATGATAATACTTTGTCTATGTAGTTGCAATCCTAAGGGCAGCTTTCTAATGAAATATTTTACAAAACTTGGAGAAGTCTGGAAAATATTTTGGTTTTTTTTTTTTTTTTGGTAAATGTGCTGTAGCTGAAGATCTGGAATGTGATTTTCCCTCCTCCTTTACAATAGACTTGTAATTCAAACGCTTTAGAGTGGAATTAGTGTCAATATAATGAATTTTTTCTTCATACACCTAACGTGATCTTGAATTAATTTTGATGTAAATGGCAGGCCTAAGTCCAGGTACTGCCAATAAGCTGCAGTTATGTATCCCTGGAATGGTTACTGTGTGAGTCAAACTGTCTGAGTCAGTGCAGTTAACATCAGGAGAGGGGCTGTGTGAAGCCACCAAAATTAGCATAAAAAAATTGAAACGTATGAGGCTGCAATTACCGTAACATCATAACTGGGAGACACTGCAATTGATATTGTAATGGCTTACATGGCAATGGAATAAGTCAGTGAAACAACTTCAAATAAATGAATAAAGAATTTTAATGGCATCATATTGCTTGGCTCCAGAATGATAATATTTTAGGGGTGCTGAATCCACAGTTAGCCATTAAAAATGCTATAAAGTATGGCTGCTGTGCATAGCTGCTGTTTCTCAGTGTGTTGGATGCTGTCAGCTTTTTCTTTTTAGGATGTTAACAAAGGAAAATTATTTTAAGGATCGGCACACAGCAAGCTTTCTATTTCTGATTCAAGTTCGTAACTCTGAAGTGTTTTGACCTGGTGAAACTAAAAGTATAATAAAAGATATTATCAGAATAATCTCATTCACCAACTTAGATCTCCCCAAAATTTACTAAGTCAGAGAAAGTCATACCTGTCCAGAAGAATAACCCCACCCACCTTGTGTTTGACAGTGAGAGTGCCAGGAGGAGGACTTAGAGAGACAGATGGAAAATTGTGATGTGACACTAGTGTACTCAGTATTTTTCAATAGCTGTCAGCACAGTGGTTTTGAAAAGGGTTGTTTTTCCTAACCTGCTGCAGTGGGAGAAAAAAGGTTAAAAAAAGGAAGATAGAGGCATTCATAGGGTTGTATGCAAATGCATTCAAGAAGTAGCAGCATGTACGTGCATTTCATCAAGGTGCTGCTAAACTTTCCACCCCAAAGGAGCTGTGTTTCACATTTTAAAATTTAATAGAATTCATCTCATATTTCTAAGAAGCTCAGGGAAGTCTCCATCAGCTGATACTACATTTTAATGGGAGTTGTAACAAAGTAAAAGCTCAGAAAGTCCAGCAATAAGATGGCAAGTAGAACAAAACCAGCTACTTACAGACTGGTTATGTTACATTTATTCTTAACAGAAGAGTAAAAAGCCTCATGAGGAACTGAATATTAAAAGACCTAAGGATAGCAGTAATCAATAACAGGAAATCTATGAAATGATTCCGTACTTGCTTAATAAAGTTACCTGCATGAAATAATAGAATTAGATTTCATAAAGCTATCATCAGCATCAGAAGGCATTTCACTAATAAAAAAGTACAAAACAATATAATTAAAGCTTATGTTAAATGAATTAAGAATAAGCTGTTTGTCAGACTTCATGAAGTGCAAGTCAATGGCAAAACATTACTGAGTTCCAGAGGGAGAGAGATTATGCCTGGTGCTGCTCAACATTCCCATCATCCACCTCCAAGTACACTGTACCATCTCTGACAACATAAAAGGGGTGAAGGCCAGACGTGTAGAGCAAAGGGAAGTGTCTGGAAAAGCAGACTAGCTCTGGAAGAGATCTGAAACACCGACTGGGAGTGGGCACCCCCAGGTCAAACCTAGAGAGCAGCTGGAGAAAGGGGTCCTTTCATCGCTGCCTCTGAGTGCGACTCTGCTGATATTCACGTGGCAGAGCTGTATTCCTGCCTTTCAGGAGGCTGCTTTGTAAAAGTGACTCATAAAAGCCCAGAGACAGTGCAAAAAGAAAGGCCTCAGCCTAAGCAGCCTCATCTCTTTAACTGCAAAATGAGTAAATGAGAGTTGGCTGCCTTGGGGTGTAAAAGAGAAGTAATGGCAGGTAGTAGAAAACTCCTTAGTTGATATTACTTAAGAATCAATATTTAGGAGTCAGAGCACACCTGTTCCAGATGGAGAAACACAGCTTGTTAGGATTGCTGGTTAATGCCTGAAATTGGGAAGAAGGGGGAAGAAAAACTTCCTGATAAAGCAGAAGTGTTCTGCCTTTGCTGTCTTGACAAGTCTTGGGTTCCTTTCTGAGGCATTAGTTGTTTTAATAGAAGGTATTTGATTTAATTAAGTTTTCTTGTGATATTTAAGATGCTATGATCTGTAGGAGACCAGACAGCAAATAATCCAAAAATGCTGCCAGCTTTGGAAGTCTCTGAAGCTGTGAAAGTTCTGGTGGTTATTGCACTCTCCCAGTCACCTGCTGATGAATTCCAGCTGTGTGTAGGTGTGGACACTGCCTGATGTACTGGAAAAAGTGGCAAAATACTGTCAGTATCTTCCCCTGTAATGATACTTGCCTCCTTTTTTGTTTTCCCAAACCTGAACTAAGGAGTTGGAATATGCCCATTCTTTCTTCTGCTCTGTTCTCTTTGTCCTGGATGTAGAAGTGTTGTCTGAGGGGAATACTCTTCTGTCAGAAAGCTGAGCACAGAACCTACTGCTTGCTTGGGCCAAGGCATGAATTTTGTCCTAAGGAAAACAGTTTGTGTTTGTTTCTTAGTCTTTGTGTGCCAGATTCTTAGACATTTGTAGTTAAGTTTTTTGGAAATCCACACAAGCTGAGTGCATAAGTGAGCCTAATGAATGTGCTTTATTCAGACATTTCCACCAGCCATCCTTATCCTTACCTGCCTCAGACCTTCCCTAATTCCCAGCAAAACAAAGGCAATACCCTGGTGGCTGAGTGATTCTGTCCCTGCTGTTGCACTTGGGTCTGGTTCAGCACTGCACAGTGCTGGGTAATTCCCAGCCAGACAACTGAGCCATCCTTTCACAAAACTCAGCAGCAGTACAGCATCAGAAGTCTTCAGTTTTCTCATAACTCCAGGCTTCTGCCTAAATCTCAAGCCAAAATTTTTGTTACAACACAAACATTATACAAACTTGGAAATGCTTTGACTTCATAAAAAAAATCCTGATTGTTCAGGTTAGCGAAAAGGACAAATAATGCATGTGGAAGGAAAAAAGTTTTGCTTTTGGAAACGGAATAGAATTTTCTAAAGAATTTATTTGAATGACACTGAGTGGATCAACATCATTATAATTTCAACCATTCTATTTTGAAACTCTCTGCTCATTTGCAATTCTGTACTTGCTTTGCAATTATAATGGTTTGCAATTCTGAGCTTTTAGTGACAAGCCTGAAACTGTGCATATAACATAACCGTAAAATTATGACCCTGTGATGTTTTAATACTCTAATATCAAATGGATGGATTTTTAAAAAAATTTTTTCCATGCAAACACATTATTCAGAGCAAACGGAGAAAAACCAAATGAAGTTGAAATTTATTGTAACGAGAGCAGTGTGTTCATACTTTAGTAATGAAGAAATACACAAAAAGCATCGGCTTAAGATTTTAATGACATCTGCGGCCAAGGCACTGTAAATATTTAAACCTCCTCAGCCACCACACGTGCAGTTTTGTGATCCTGCTCCTCCCGAGTCTGTGGCAGAACCTTCTGAGTTTCATAAGGTGGGAACGGGCTCAAAGTCTCAGCGCCTTATCTCGTAGCATGCTGCACCTCTCGGTCTTCTCTGGCACGTGGGATCAAAGCCAAGTGGTTAACACTGGGCTAAGCCATGTCCATCTGAATTTTTCTCAGTACTGTTAATCCCATTTTCACATGGAGCCACTTCCATTGCATTTTTCTTGCACAGAGCAAGTATTGAGACAGACTGTAGAAAGTCACCTCTGCCTCTTCTGGTCCTCTTTTTCTTTAGGAGGCGAGGACCAGAGGCAAGGAGAAGGAAAGTGCTGACCAGATGTTAGTTTGGCCAATACGTTGAGAAAGCATCTGTGACTCCACACATGACCCATAAATCCTGCCCCTATGAGCACTGCAGAAACCCTGGAATCCTTGCTCCTTTTCCCCTGTCTGCTGTAGCTCATTGATTGGCAAATGGGGCAGAAGAGGCTTTAATTAAACTCATATGTGATGCCTGTGCTTTAAATTAGTGCCAAATGGCTGGGCTCGAGGTGGTGTGTAAATTTCTTAAGCATGTCGAAATCTCTTCCTCAAGCTACACCAAGGGCAGAGAAGCATCAATCTCAATAAATACAGTACATGCCTTTTTACAAATGGCCACTGATAAGGAAGTTAGAAATTCTCAGCACAGGCTTTTCCTCATTGTCTGACAAAGTGAAAATGTCTCATTCTGCAGGAAGTGAGTGTGTGCCAGGTTTACTTCTGCTTGGAAAATTATCAGGTCTGGGAATATATTCTGATCTTTCCTTCTCCCTTATGGGAGTGATGAGACAGCAATTTCACCCCTCTAGAGTCATATTAAATTGGATGTGAATCTAAGCTCAGATTTTGAACCCACTGCTGCAAATGCCTCTGCCAGCCTTTCTAAGTAAATTCTGCTTGATCTGACCTTCTTTTCCTTTCTAATTTGTTTTGTGCTGAACATAAGAATACAGTTTTCATTTGCTGCAAATTGAAGCAGAGTCAAGTGCAAGAGCAAAAATAATTTGTCCAACATAGAAACTATAGCTCAAATAGGATTAAACTATTCTAGTTATTAGCCTGTGTTACTGGCCTAAGAGTGCTCTCTAAAATCCTTAAAAAAATCAAACTCCCTTCACTATGGATCCTTGACTAGTGAAGTTTTCCAAGGATAGGAAAAAAACCCAACTAAACTCTTGAGGACCACGTATAGAAGAAGATTTTTTTTTTAAAACAAGCAAAATTTGAAATTGGAAAACAGGAATTTTGCAGTTGAAAAAAGAATTTCAAATTTTAGAATTTGAAAATACAAATTTAAGTTGCATTCTGCACTAACTAGCAAGAGGGAACCATACACCTTAATCTTCCTGCTGTTGGTCATCAGTTGTGTAATGTCAAATCATTTTCTTTAGGTAGTATTTCAAATAACAAACTGCCTTTTCAGTGCAGAATTTGTATTCTGAAAATATTTAATATTTTTTTTCATAAAATTTGTGAGTATTTACACAAGTTTTTTGAGTATTTAGTTAATCAATCTGGAAATTGATTTTTGGAAGATGGAAAGCAGGGATAAGAATGTATTTAAGTAGTTTTGTATAGCAAATTAACTTGTCATTTTTCCCTCCCTCTATCTGAAAGTTGAGCATGGAATTTTTGTTTTGTATGTTTCATAGAAGAGAATTATCATTTTAAATTGTGGGGTGGAATGTGGACAGAACCAAGGCTTCGGGTTTTTTCCTAATTTTAAAATGTACTTGTTTTTCTGTTTATCTGTCTGTCTGATCTGCATCTTCAGCAAATTTTGGTCGAAGGGCCACAAAAAGAAGGCCAATTCCCCTCATCAGAAACAGGTGTCTCCAAGAAGCCTTATTTCTGTTGTGGCTGTTTTCTTTACATTGTTTGCTCCTTTGGGTGTCACTTTAAGGTCTGACCTTCAAACAGATCAGCATCAAACCCCTCCTTTTCTAGATTAACAGTAATAACCTGAGTTTTACAGAACTTCTTCCTCCTTTCTGCACTGGCCTGTGTCTCTCTGTATAGACATCTCATTACAGAGCTCGTGCCACAGAGATCAGGTTGGTTTTCAGCTGATTGCATTATACTAATTTCTAACAATGTTGTTGTATTTTGATTCTGTCTCTCTAATCAAGGAAGGAGGTTTTCAGTGAAAAAAGCTGCTGATCTATACATAGAATTTACCAAAAGGTACGAAGTAGAGGGAATTGAAAAATTTTGAGAGGCATTTTCTATTGGGAAATGCAAATGTTGTCAAAATTGGAACATTTTAATGAAGATATTTTCTCTTGGAAATATCCACTTTGAAATGAAAAAAAACCCCCACATATCAATACATTAATTCTATTCAAACTGTTTTAATTCAGCAATTCAGAGGACTGATAGCATTTTTTGGTTTGGAATAACTTCAGATGAAGTTTTTTCAACATCTTTTGAAACGAGAGTACAATTCAGCAGGGCTCAAATGAGCCTTTTCTGTCCGTGCATTGCATTTACTGGAGTGTTGGTTTGTAGTAAATTCAGGATTTATTCTAGAATCAGAAACAATTCAGGTTGGTTGATTCAGGTATTAATACATTGAAAGGAGCTGACCTTAACTAGGAGCTCCACTGTCAGAACCAAGGATGGAGGCTGATTTTAAGATGCTGATCTTGCAAATGTCCCAAGTCAAAAATGACATGATTTAGCTTTTGGCCATTGGGTGTAGTTTGCCATTGTTCCCACCATGCAGCTCCCTGATATCCCCCCCTTAAAGAAAAAAAGTCTTTTTGCTAAAACTCTGGATATGCACTTTCACATCCAGAAAAATCATTTTGGCCACAGCATCATGGGTAACTCCTATCTTAGAATGTTTCCAAAGCTGCCAAAATCCTGGTAGCTTTATTTCCTTGGTGCAGTCACCAGTCTTTCCAAGAGAATGCTGCAATTAAAAGCTTGAGTGTTCTTAGTTATTATTTCCAGACTCTCTGTAGGACATTTCTTCTTAAATACAGTAGTTTTTTTGTGCAGCACCTGTGTTTTCTGTTAACCTCAGGTGAGGTGAGGAATTTTTTTGGTGCTAGGCACTGCATCAGCACAGTATGAAAGATGTGACTCTGCTGGAGTCGGTGGAAGATATTTTCCATGTAATTCAGTGGAGTTTAGACTGCATCAATAGTGAGAGACAGTGATGCCAAGCACTTTGGATCTGACAGGACAGGGGTTGAAGATGAGGAGGATTAACTGATGTGCACAGAGCAGGAACACACCAGTGACAGCCAGGGTTTGTGACCCAGTTCCTTCAGATTTCGAGCCAGAGCCCCTCACTGCTAGACCCTGATGCCTTCCAAGGTTGCCAAAATGGGCATAACAGAGGGGACACTGAATGGTTTGGACAACTGCATTTGACTGATGGCATAGTTCTGCTCTGTCAGCCTTCACAGCCATTTCTTGCAACAAGTAAGCAGGGCTGTAATTCCTAACTCCAGCAGAAAGGATGCAGGAAATGCTGCTGCTGGAAGTGACAGCACATTGCAGAGGAATGGAAGAGACAACACGTTGTAAGGGATTCTGCTGCTGAGCACATCAAAGGGCCAACTTTTTGTTGTCAGTGCAAGAACACTGAGAAAATGGAAAAGAATGGATGATAATAATGGAAAGTGCACAATGAGTCCATTTATTTTGTATTTCATAATATGTCAATATGAAAAAGCCCTTGGGAATCATTCTTAGCCAACCTTCCAGTTCAATTTTGTGCCTGGTTAATTACAGTTAGGCAAAATAGACAAACCCTTTCACAATTGAAAAATTTATCATCATCCATCTGATACCACGGTTGATAAAATTTGATATTATGTTTGGAGCGTAGTTCCACTGCAGCTGCTGGAATTTTGAGGGGATATAGTGGGGTGAAGCTGGAGAGAATGCTCTGCACACCCACGGTTGAACAGCTCCAACTTTCAACAGCCTTTCATTTCAGCATGGTTCACATCCAAATTTGGGTTATGGCCTCTTTGTAGTCACTGCTTTGGCACGGCTGAGACACTGAAAATCTATTTTCACTTGTGACCTCTCCAATTTTCTGTAAAATTCCACATCATGTTGTGGAGAATCTTGTCTTGAGGGTATCTGAGTACCTTTGTGAATGCTGTTTTTGTTATTTCTTCCTCAGCATGACGGTTATTTATATTACAGTGATAAAAGACTAAACTTGGTTCCCTGACAGGAGAGGGCATCTTGATTGATGGATTTTGCAGCATAAGTCAATCAGTCAGTTCATTTTGGAATTTTTTTTTTTCTTGCAAGAGAGAACAAATTTCTACAAAGAAATGCACTACATGGAAAGGCGATGTGAAAAATTGGTTGAAAATGGAATTAATTTTTAATTGAACCAAAAAATGCAAATTCTAGCAAAGCATGCATTTTTTCAGAGTTGTGTTGGGAATTTTTTTTGTCTCTGAATGCTTTTGATCTAGAAGAAATTAAAATTGGCAGCTATAATTATCTGGAAAACCAGAAGCATCTTTGAATTAAGATTTGTACTTTCTTCCTGGGTTTGGTAAGTTGTTAATGGCTTTCTGAACTAGCTCTTGATGGCAGTATCCTTTTTTCTGCCATTGTAACTCAAAACCAATTCACTAAAATATTTGAATAGCTACAAAAAGCATTCTTTTTATTGATAGAAAGGAAGAAAAATAGCCCATGAATCTTATTAGTCTTTTTCATGATAGTTGTGGACAGTTAGCATGGAAGTTTGGTGTAGATGATAGCTGGAAACAGAATTGCTACCCAGGTGGGTGAATGCCAAATTTGCTAAGGTTGGTGCTCAGAAACACTGAGAGCAACAAACTCCATTTAGTTAAGATTTCCTACAGCACAAACAGGAATAAATTTGAGGAAAATTCCAAGTGAAATCAGGGTGTGTGGGATCTTCAGTAACATTATTCCTATAGCTGTTTGTAATTAATAGCAGCATATTCATATATTACTGTATGTACTGGTAGTGGTAAATACTGTAGGAATTCTGTGGTGCCTGAAATGGAATTAGTGGTTCTACAGTACCAGAGAATGTCATCTGCTTTTCTGTAAGCCCACTTTTTCAGAAAACTTCATAAATTGTGTTAATTTCTCAGAGTCCTTGATAGAGCTGTCATAGTTTAGGTTTGTACCCTAAGTAATAAGGTTCCGTGGTTCTTGAAATAATATTTAAAAAATAACGTAATCTAGTCAGACCTCATTTTTACTGGGTTTGGGAGGGAAAAATGGAGATGTCTTCCTATTTGCTGCCTTCTATCTGCTAAAGTGCTCTGTAAACTCGAAATTATTGAACTGCCTTTGCTGACACTGAACTAGATTCTATGAAATTGTAAATGGTCAACATATTTCAGGGCTGGGATCCCACTCCTTAACAACCTCTAGTTTATTTCTATTCTTTCCTTTAATACTTTTTGCACAGAAATCTGCCATCTAAAACAGTTCCATAAGTCTTCTGTATTCTTATTGAACAAAAACTCCTGATTTCCAGTAATTTAAATTGTTTCCTTTTTTAACTTTAAATGCTTTAGTTTTCATCCGCCTTCTTAAACTTACTTAAACCATTATTCACGAGACAGCTTTAGTGTAACCATAAGTACAATTTTAGATGACCAGATTTTGATTTGAAAAAAAAAAAAAAAAGCCACACAAGCTTTTAGGGAGTACCTTAGGAATGGAAAGGCAGGGATCACAGTTTTGCTTTCATTGACTAAAATGTAAGGTGAAAATGTGTGCGAGAGGAGGATCCTCGCTGGTTTCGGCATCGCTCCGTGGCTTTCAGCCGAGTCCTTGCTGCCACCTTCTGGTGTTCGTTCCTTGCTCGGCACAGGCTGGAGGGAAGGGGGATGCCAGAGGATGTGCAGCTGGCCGTGCCTGCAGCATTCCCAGTTTTCAGCAGGTCCGAGGTGAAGGGGGGAATAAGGGCCCCACTCATGGTAAATGATTGCCAAAATGATATTAACCCAGCAGTCTCTCCGACTTCATAGAGAGGAAAGGGTCCTCTTGGAGCTGCAGCCAAAACCAAATGGACATGTAATAAAATTATACCAGATGTTGTTATTGATTGGAATTTTCCCATGCCTTTTTATATCTTTTCTGTATCTTGCATGTGAGTGCATAACGCAAAAAGACCTTTTTTATTTCAGCAGTTTGTCTATTTGATCCATAACCACCAATATAACAATCCTGCCCATTCAAATAGCCAGTTTGTTCCTCAGTAGGTTTGAGGAGTATTTTTTGTGGGTTTATTTGGGGGGGTTTTTTATTGTTGTTGGGTTGGTTTTTTTAATCTTTCCAAACACAAAAAAAAATGTTCTAAGATGAAATCTGCATCCCACTGAAGTAATCAGCGAGTTGCCATTGCCTTGGGTAGGGTGGTGTTTGTTGCTTCGCCTGCAGCTTTTGCATAGGCAGAAATTATCTTCTTTTTGTACTTCTTTTGTAATGAAACAATGAAATGGGAAGTTTCTGGGCAGCAGATATCCTGGGAGATGATCCATGCCCTTGGTACTGAGTGGTGAGGGAAGACTTGGCTGTCCCAGCTTGGGCAGTGGGCTCCAAGCTCTCTGCTGGGAAAAGGCAGGTGCGGCACTGAGCGTCAGCCCCAGCTCCTTCGCAGAGAACAGATGGGCCATCACCTTGCCTTGTTTATCCTCTCCATCATTTTCTGAATCACCAGGCTGCAATTTCTGGACCTGCTTTAGTTGTACAGGGAATCTTGAACTCCCTCCAAAGGTACAACACACGTTTTGAGGTATGGGAGATGGCAGGAGGGCTCAGAGGCTGATGTAACATGAGAAACTCACTGAAACCTGCATTCATTTATACCCACAGAAAATGTTACCTATGAGTAGGCCAGACTTTGAGTCAGGATTTGACTCCCTGCTGGTGTTGGGTGGATTCTTTTCAGGGATTAAAGTTTTTATAGTTCTCACTCGTGTCAAGCCAGAGGATCAGGGTGCAGGGATCTCTGAGGGCATCAGTTCTTACCAGCAGGACTTTAAATAGGAACTTCAGCCAATACCTGTGCAGCAAGCTTTTTGGGGAAAAAAAGAAATGGAGTATAAATTTAAGGTGTCTATCTGCCATCCTACCTTCCTCCTTTTTAGGCAATGATTTGCTGATTTGTCAGTGGTTGGCTCAAGCTTAGAAGCATGAATGGATGTTCTGGTGGTCAGGTAGTTCAGTAACTGATTCTGAGTTTTTCATTAGAAGTGGAAATCAAATGTTCCAATGTTATTATGTTGGAAACATCCAGTGCTGGGTCAGAGATTAGTCTTACAGGGCATATGAAATGAGTGAGTAGCATCTGATCCTTATGTCTCAACCTCTTAGATGGGCAAGGGGAGGACTGTGAAGAGATGGAGACTCTGCACTTCGGTTTTAGAACGCTCTGGGAGAAGGACAGGGTGGATTCATGTGTTAAAACAGGATGCAAAGGCATACTCTGGCATGGAACCAAATGGTTTCTCTGCTCTTCCTCAGGATCTCTCAACAAGAAGGGTAGTTAGGAGGTAATTCCAAGTTTCCTTGGCTCCTGCTTCCCAAAATTAAGCTTCCGATGCCTTGCAGAGGAGCGTGGTTTCCTCACGCATCGCCAGAAGTTCTCTGTGTGCTTTTGTCTTGTGGAGCACTTGCAGTGTGGTTTGGATTTCTTGGGAGTGACCTTGTCTGACTGAAGAAGTAAATGTTCTGATGTCATGTCTCCGCTTTTCTTTGTCCTTTGTCACCCATTATGTGACAAATAGGAAAAATAAGATTTATCTTGTTTCTACACCATGATTCCTGAATTAATCTTTATATTTCCACTGTGTTTATATGACTCTTAATAAAACAGGATCTCTTCTTGCATTATCTCGATGATTAATGGTTGTTGTTGAAAAAAACAGATGTGACTTAATGTTAGAAGTGCAAATGATTTCCAGACTGCAATTACAGTGAATTAGTTTAACCATTAATATCTTCCAAATTGAATTATGCTGTATATGAGGTCACTGGTAGTGGCTGCAACTAATACCTGACCATATGTGTGTGTCTGTTATTTTAACCTACTCATTGTCGTATCCAAAGACATAATTGATGTCACAAAACGGGGTTTGTTACGCTTTATTAACTCCTATTAATTACTGGGATCATTGGACACCTGACTGCTCCACCCCTGTGTGTGCAGCTGCTCAGGAAATATCCTCTAAGGCTGGGAGCGGTTCAGACCCAGGGCTTTGCTCTCTCTGTCATGGTAATGAATACTGTGGTTTCTTTCCTAAAATTCAGCCATTCCTCTGAGTACACCTTAAAATCTTATTACGTGATGCAAGCAAATACAAACCAAACCATAGCAGCCAAGTAAATTCCCTCGATTCGCTTTATCTCCATTTTTATTATGGCTGCTAATTATGGAGCACTTCAGGCAGGAAATTCCATGTAGTTGAACTTAATGGCTTATTTGACCCAGGTAGGCATATTCCTACTGAAAATATTCTGCTCACTAAATGAAATTTGTTCGTTAAAAGAAATAAGCAATTTGTTACAATTGGTAGCATTTCATACTGTGAAATTTAAGCAATTTTGTAATGGTGGCGATAATGGTATTAGCATATAAAATTTCTGGTTTGTAGAAGAGCTTAAGGTAATTTTAGAAAGTAAAGACCCCATCTTAACTATCACATTGAAAAACACAGTAGTAATACATTTCAACTTTGTGGATTTTAATATTTTAGTATTTAGTATGTGAGTATATTGGTGTAAACAGAGCTGCATCATAGAGCTCTACACCCCACAGGAACAATTTATGAATTTGTGTCTGGTTTTTGTCCTTCTTTAAGATAAAAAGTGATAAGTAGCTTCTTCCCCCCACATAATGGGTTTAGTATTTTTAAAGAGGAACAGTTATACTGTTTTCATTAACATTCCTGTTAATGAAAACAATTGGGAAAAGCAACATCTGCTTTACTTAGAGCAGCTCCGAGTTCTGTAAAGTGCACAAAGGGTTGTGTGTAAATACAAACAAGTAAAGGCCTTGCCAGGGTGATGCATTAATGTGTTTGGAAGAAAGACAGCAGCTAAAAATTTGCTTAAATACTTCAATAAGCATGATCAGAAAGGTGGTATTTGCACGAGCAATTCCACCTTCCAAAATATCCCCACCGATTTCATGAATCTCTTTTGGGTGAACAAGGTTTGTCTAATCCACTCTTAAGGGAAACTTTCACCAATGGGTAGTAAAAAATAAAAGAAGAAATACAGTCCAATTTAAACGAAGAACTGGCTGTTGTAGAGACACTCTCTTTTTAATTTCCACTGTGTGCCTTTTCTCTTTTGCTCTATTGCTTTGAAAGGCAAGGACTCATGACTTTTATCTTTCCTAAACTATCTCAGGGCAGCAAGCCAGCATAAAATATATCTTCCTGCTTATGTGTGCACTCCGTCTTCAGGTCCATTTCAGTACGGCTGCTAAAGGAATAATAAATAATTTATTATCTGATAGTAATTAGTGCTGCTCACAGAGAACCCAGTGAATAGCAGTCTGTGGACTGGAATGGTTTATTTACAGATAGTGTGGTGTGTTTTCCTTAGGATGTTTCCAAATTTTGTTTGGCTGTCACAGTATAACTGAAACATCAATGAAATGAAGTGAAGGATTGCCTGCAGCGTCTAGAAGGCAATTGTCTAAGATCCATGGGTTTTTGAGAATTAGATATAACTTAGCTTAGAGGTAACAGGTTCCTAGCCTGCAAATTTAATGAATAATCAAGAGGAATTATTATTTCATGCCTAATGTCTCTGCTAGGAAGGGATTTACAGTTCAATTTTTATTTTGAATGGCTATGGGTGTCAAGAGAAAACAATTACTTCATTGTTCCATAGAGGCATCATTCACTCACATTTTAAAGGGAAAACCGCCCAGGAATAGGTGTAAGTGGAAACTGGAATCTGGCTCTCTTGTTTTTATTCTGGGGCTCCAAAAATATGATGTCTGGCCTCCAAAGTGTTTGTGTGCAGACTCCAAAGGCCTTTTGTAGCTGTCACCATGGAAAGGAGCTGGAAAGGAACATGTTCAGAGCATGGCAGTGCCAGTAGGCGTGAGGGAGCAAAGGACTGCCCAGAAGGTGATGATAAAGAGCATCCAAGGCCTGCTGGAAATGAGGGTATTGATGACTAGGCAGGGCCTGGGAATTTCAGGAGCCAGTTCCTTTGATCTGTGGATGTACTCTGTGGAAGTGATGAGAGCCCGAGTGTATGGGTTATCCTTCAAATAGATGATCTATTCATGGATAGGAAAATAGAGCTGAGCCTGGCTGGGAAGGCAAAATATGATTGTAATAGAAGCTCACGCCGCAATGGGAGACAGGAGATCTATTTCCTTCTCAGTTGCATGTCTGCCATAGCCCTGGGTAAACCACTTAATGGAATTGATGATGTACTGATCCAGCCAGGAAACAGATGTTTCACTTCCCCACTTCACAGAGCATTATGAAGATGGAACCATCTGATCAGTCAGAGATGGTGTGGTGACAAGGGTGACATCAATTCTGGAGATGGAGATGTGTGGGGTGAGAATCCAACGCTGCGGAATCCAAAATACTGGAACCAGAAAGGATTCATCAGTGGTTTCATGTGATGGTTGTGGCATGCAGACATCTGCAGACTATTTGAAGATGAAATAGGGAATGAATGGATATAAGGAAATGAGCTATTTTGTCTTCTAAAATATCATTAGTGTTAAGGGAGATACTCATTAAAAGTACAGAGGGCATGTGGTGCATGAATGCCCTGCAGAGTCAGTGCCTAAGGGATTGAGCTCTTCTAGGTTTTCTAAACCACTACTCACTAAGGAAGAGCCAGAACTGCTTCCAGGTCTGCTGATGGAATGAAAACCCCCATCATCTCCCAGTCCTCCAAGACGGATTCTCTGAGTGCGAGATATATTTGCTGTTGCAACACAACATATGGCTGTACCTGGCACCATTTCCTCCAAGACATCCCATATGCTTGCAGTCTGGAAGTTGTTTGCAAAGAGCCTTACTGACTCATCCCAAGTATGTAATCAGCTGGGAATAATAATAAAGAAGTGATCTAAATTTATTACAGGTTAGGTTTTTATTTCTGTGGATTGAATTTCATCAGATCAAAGTATCATTTTTCTAACAGATGAGGAAGCAGCTATGCTGAGTACCTGGGTGTCACAGCCAGGCAAGTCACAAAATTAATTATCTGTCAAATTTTACTTCAGAAATGGTGATATTTGTTGGGGAAAGTATTAAGCAGATGCAGACATTTTTTGCATGTTGAAAGGCCTTTTGCAGACATTATTCAGTTTTTTGAACCTCCCCAATGGATGTTTGTTGGTGTTTTCCATCCCTAAGGAAGCGGGATACAGGAGGAGCGAGTTCTTATTTTAACGATCAGTGCTACGATCTGTTGATAGTAACCTCAGCTTTCTCCCATGATATGGGAGAAGAAGGGAAACAGTTCTTTCTACACTCTGGAAATTAATTTAAAAAAAAAAAGTTGCTGGGCCTTATGAACCTTTTAGAAGTCCAGAGGTAAGACCTTGACACAAATGCTTTTATCTTTTCACATGCACACCAAACTATTTTGATCTCTTGAGATTCCAGAGGAATTCTAGTCAAGATCTATGGTGGAATTTTGTAATGGAATGCTCTCAGAAACTCTGTGTTGTGGGGGTGAATAGATCTGATATTCAGATCAGCTGCAGGCAGTCTGTAGGGTTTTACTGTGTGTCTGTGAACACACCATGCACTACGGCACCAAATGATGGAGATAATTATGAAGAAGAGGATTTGGAAATCCTGGCTCAGGCTGGAGTATTTTAATATAGCTTAAAACCCACCATCTTTTATAAAGCAAGCTTGCTCCTAAAACTTCCCTTCCTTCTGGATAATTTGCGATCCTGGGGATGAGAAAGCCTTTTCCAGCACAAGACCTGACTCTGGCAGGATTGGGAATGCTGCTGAAGCAGCCCTTCCTGCAGCCAGAGGGCCTTTGGCCCCCAGGAGTGGGGCTGGGGTGGCTGTGAGCTGCTCTGGAAGGCTCTGGCACTCGATCCCATCCCGATACCACGGCAGAGTTTGGCTCCCACTCACTGTAGCTCACGCATTGCTGCAGCTGAGGGACAGGTATTAATTCAATTGCATGAGCAACTTGGGAGCCCATTAGAGGCTGCTGCTCCTCTGCTGTCAGGATGAGGAAGTTTTTTGCTGGGAATACAGCATTTTTCAGGTTGTGTATACGAGAACAGCTAAATCACAGCAGAGACTCTGCAGTAATTGTGCATCTATGTAGTGCTGAAGGTTGCAAGGATAAGCAGCAAAGGTTTTCATCAAAAGCAAACCAACCTGAGGAGTCAAGGATTTTCTCTCTCTTACATGAGTTTAGTGAAGCATGGACTGTGAACTCCAGCTCACCTGGGGTGTTTCAAGTGGCCCTTCCAAAGGGACCATATTCAATGCCCAGCAGTGTAAAGATTCTAACAAAACGCTAGTGGCAGAAACTGATGAGCTCGCAAGAAGGCAATCTTTGAAATGCCTCAGCTCGGGGGGCAGAAATGTGGATTGCTGGTCTGGCATTGGAGAACGTGCTTATGTTTTTCAGAGCTCAAGCTGATACCAGTGTATCAGGTGCTGGCTCCTATCTCGACATGCACGGCTTTATATGCAGGAAAACACATGTTCTTGTTCTTTTTAGTGGCTTCCACCTACAGCTTTTCTTGCAGTGGAACCTGACCATCTGTCTGCTTCTATTGTGTGTAAGATGCAGTAGTGTGGTGGTGGATTCTGGCTCTGAAGCGAAGAGAAAGGAATAAACAAGTCCTGGCTAAGGAAGTGCAAAGTGCTCATAAAGGCACTTTCAGTTGGAAAAGCGAATTATGTGATTCGGAGCAAGTTATTAGAAATGTGCAAATATGTGACTGTGGGTAATGTGAATGTGTTGGAATAAAAACCTTCTCTTTGGATTACAGTAATAACCTCCTTTGTGGAAGACAGCAAGTAGTCACAGCTGTCCTCATGGTGTTCTTGCACTGAAGTTCTTTTGGAGACCAAAAAAATTATGTATCTGCATGACATGATTAGAATTGTGTTCACAAAACATGGCATCTGACCTTACAAAAAAGAAAATCAATGCAGAACAAGTCCTGATTAGTTTTTTTTGCCAGCATTGCACTTTTTAAACTCACATGGATGTGCAAGGTGAAGCACAGTGTGTAAGCTGCAGGCTTATGGTTTTGCTCTGAGAGGATGAATAAACAAAGAATTTGCAATTCATTTTATTTTGCAAAGTTACATTTTAACCCCCTCTTGTAAATAGTTTGTATACATTTTGTTAGTGCTTGGAAGGGAATTCTGGCGAGGTAAATGTCTGGAAGAAAGGCTTAGAGCCACATTTTGGAAAGTTCATGGATGAGGCAGTAAGTTTTTGTTCTATTCCAAGGAAGAGTAGAGTTCACCCTTTCCTGTTTACACACAGAAGTGCTGCTCTGCCTTTTGGAAGCAGAATGTGAATAACTTGTTACTGAACCACATTTAGTTTGCTTGTTTTCCTGTCCAAAACAAGAAGTAAATAATTTATGTGCAAATGTTCATTCAGTTTGTTTTAAATAACTTGGTTTTTTCCAAAAAGGATGTAAGTGATGCACATATTAAAAATTCGAACTTCTCAGAAAATTTATTGCTGCTATCTCAGACCTGCTTAATACACTTAAACACTTAGGTTTTTCTGCTAATTAATCTGTAGATTACTAATTATGCATCTGGGGGCTGCTCAGGGCCATTTTGATTTTAAGTGGCATGTTTAACTAACTTTTCTGAGATGCAAAACTGCATAGTTCCTATTTACCTGATCCATGAGCCGCTCTTGTGGCTCATCCCAACCCTACAGGTATCACACGGAGCACGTTAAGTTGTGCTCAGTGAACCAGCAGGAAGGAGGCAGTGAAGAAGTGGCATTAAAGTTGTGAGGACATTACTGCAGAGTGAGGAAATGTTGGAGCTGGCTGGTTTATCCAGTCAGTGTCTACAACCAGGATCGTTTCCTACACCATGATCATCTCCTGTTTGACAAACGTGCAGCCTTTCTGAACTCACGGGATGGTTAGAATTAGGATAGCAGTTACAGCCTGCTGCATTGAACTCTTCCAACAGCTTCACATGCCTGTGAAGATGTGTAAGACTGACAAAAAAGAAAAGTGAAATGCAGCTGTTTGGTGGAAGCAATGAAGTTTCACGAAATGTTCCTTTCAGGATGCTAGTGGTGAATGATGTGGCTTCACTCCTCCATGTAGAAATGAGCAAGAAATTGTGTAAAACCACCCATTCCCTGCCTGTAATTGATATTCTGTAACCATGTAGTGTAGAATAAGACTTATCTTTCCAGGAGTACTAATCGTTGTCAATCAGTAATACTAATCAGTAATGACTTTCCATAAATCTCCCCAAGAGCAATCGGACCACTCCAGCTTGGGACCTGCTATAAAAAATTGCCTGGGCTATCTAATCTCTGTGCTAGACAGAGCTGAAAATGCTGGCTCAAATTAGTTTGTGATAGAGGCAGATAGCTCCATTTTGACATGCCTGAGCTTGAAAAGATCTCCTTTAGCAGAAAATTGGGGAAAAGCTTAGTATGTCTTAATCCCAAATTTGAGATTTCATTTAAAAGTTTATAAGGACAATTTCTATATTTATGTTTAATTTTATCTAAAGCTGCAGGACCTCTATCATTGCAGAGCTGAGTTTTACTCTTCTCTCCCGCTATTATTCTGCTAAGGAGCATCTCAAACTTGACCAAAATAAGAAAGTCCAGGCTGGGCAATTCTCATTTATCTGCTGTGCTGGTTTTTGTGTTGGCTGAGGACCCTGAATGGACAGGAGTCCATCAAGTCATGTGCTCTGTGTCCATCTGTGCCACTGGCGTTCTTCCAGCTGGATGTGCTTTCTTCAGGCCATTTAAAAGTGATTGAAGTGACAAAGCTTGCACATTTTCCTCTGTGAAACTCTTTTATGCAGTTTTCCTGATGTTGTGCTTACATTTTTCTTTACATATTTCTTGTTCATCTCTGTATGGTTCCAATCCACCTGAGCAGCATTTTATGCTCACTCTTCATTGCCTTTATTAATCCTCTGTATAAGTCACTAGCTCCCAAGTGGTATTTGGTTTTTGTCTTGTTTGAATCGTTCTAAACCAGCTGATGTCTCTCTAGAACTGAGATGTTGAGGACAGCATGCTCATGCAGCATTTCGACTATTAATTTTGGTTCTTCAAACTACTTTTGAAACACCTCCCTTTAAACACAGTCAGGGTTGGCTTTCCCTGTAATAATTGACTGTATGGTTTCTCAGGGGTGATCCTGATATTAAATTATCTCCAGCTAGTGTAGGATGACTATCACTGTGGGTATAACATCCATTTTACAGTTCCTATATAAAACAGCCAACTGCTCCTTGGCTTCTTTCTGTAAGGATCAAACTCTTGGAGGCTGCTTGATGCTGCATTGGTACCTGATCTGTCCTTTCTAGAACTGAGTCTTTTCTTTTCCCTGAGCTGTTTCAAGGAGGTGGTTGTTCCTGGTAAACAAATCTTCTGGATTTTGAGTTTACTGGGACATTTTGTTTGTTACTCATTTAGGTTAATTTTGTTTTGTAACTTCTTCTCTATCACCCTCATAGTTACATCAAGACCATCTCTGAATATTTGTTTGTGTTTTTAGCACAGGATTTTTAAATCCCTCCCCCTGGAGAGGAGCTTTAATCTGTATTGTTTTAACTAGAGCAGTAAGGAAAATTTAGACATCACTTTGTTGACTTGTTTGTTACGTATCCAAAAGGACATGTCTGCATTCCCTCCCTGGTCCTCCCTAAATTTTCTACCAAAATAAGCTTCAGCGACTGTCACCTATATAATACAGCAGTTGTGTTACTATTTCTTTTGTCTAAATCAGGGCTGTTTATTGGGCTTAAATGTCAGTGGCTTCTAGTCTCAGAAAAGAAATGTTTCCCTATAAACGTAGGTAATGGACATTTTCTCTCTGCTGCCATTATGACAGCAAGAGTGATTCAAGTGACACCAAGAAGGAAACCCTAAACCTGAGCAATTAACGATGGCTCTGAGGGCCCCGCTCTGCAGGCAGTGTTAAAAGTACAAATCAGCAATTGCAGAGGGGAAACCTAATCTAATACACAGAGTGGCTTTGTGCCTCAGGCCCGTGGTGCATTTTCACAGCAATATAATCATAGGTTTTATGACCCTACACTTCATAACAAGATTAGAAAAAAAACCCTATTTGTTACTGTCCAGAGATTGAGAAAGGCTGGCAAGATGGGTGTGCAGTTAACCTCCCGTATTTTAAGAACCCAACCTCTGGAAGACATCACGGTTCTGGCAATAGGATGCTGAATACCCAAATGTGATTTAAATGTAGTTGGTTTATGGGGAAACTACAGTTACTGGGAGAGAATTGTGGTGAACATATGTAGTGATACAACAGTGGTGTTGCTGTAGGCATTGTCTTCTGAACCTGTAATAGGGGATATCTGGGGGTGCAGATAAAATCCAAGGGAAGCTGCCAAGGCAGGAGACCAACTTGGGTGTTTGGGGCCCTCCATCTGGTTTAACGGTGAGCAACTAAACAGTACCAACTAGAATTAGATAGTATATTTTAAATCATTTATGCTATACAGACCACCTGAAAGAGAAAGGTGTTTGGACTCTCTGGGTCTGAGTTAGCAAATAGCTCTGAGTGCAGTTAAAAGGGAGGTGGGGTCTGGTGCAGACATTAGAATGAATACACGAGCCTGTGGTTATCAAGGGCCAGCAATTGTGAGAAAAGATTGTGTGCTTTGTCGAGGATAAGATGTGAAAATGGCTGATGGTCAACCATTATATAACCTAACAATGCCTTTTAAAGCTATGCAGTATTTTCTTTTTATAGTTTTCTTCCTCCTGGTAGGTGAAAGGGAATTATCTAAATTTATTTCATGTCTCCTAGCAGCTTCCTTATCTGTCCTACGGACTTGCTTTTGAGTTCTGCTAAATCTCTTAAACTCTGAAATCTTTTACCTCTGATGAAATCTGTTCTGCTGGCTGTTTAGGGAAATGGCTTTAGCTGTCATCCTGCCATAACTCCTGACTTCCAATACCATCTGCCTCTCTGCTTCCTGGGCGCAGTAGCTGCCCTGGAGCTGTCATCCAAGAGCTGATACCGAGAGAATGAGAGGCAATACTGAAGGCTCCACAAAGCCAGGGAGCACACAAGGCCTTTCTTACACCAGGAGGAGATGATTCCCCCGAAAACAGGAGGAGGGAAGAGCAGGGCAGTGTCTGATGGGCAGGAGTTGAAGGCACCCCGCTGTGGGACGTGCTCTGGGCTCAGAGCTGACCTCCAGCCCGCAGCAGCTGACACTGCCCAGCACAGGTGCCTCAATTAGAACTTACCTGCACAGCTCCACAGCTCAGTGCCAAGAACATGCTGCTCGTGTTGGCCGGAGCAGTAGGGAAGAGGCATCTGATTCACAGTTGTAAACTTTGCTTCCCTCCTGTAGTTTTTGGTGTTCTTTTTTTTCCCCTCCACCTCCTGCTATGTGTAGTTTAAATGTGGCAAATGCTGTTAGGCAGGAAAGGGCTAAACTCTTGTGCCTCCTCAAAAAGCTGAAAATGCTGCCAACTATACACAAGCACAAGTTACCCCAAATAAGGATAAAGGTGTCCTGCATTGTTGAGATTTGTACAGAAAGAAACAAGAACTTCCTAGCTGCTGAGGAGCAAATAGGGGAAAATCAGGCATCAGCCCTGGTAGCTTTATTGCAGGAGAGAGAAATAACCTTTTGGGACTGCATACCATCTATGCAGGGGTTGTAGTTGAAGTTCAGATAGTATTTGTGTTGGTTCTCTGCTTGGTGTTAACAGGACTTTAGTATGTGCATATGTGATGCAGCTCAAACAGAATGTATTCAGGCTGTTTGCAAGACAGACACTCCTCTCCCTCTCCCTGAGAATGCAAGAGGGAACAGTCATATGAGGAAAAAGTCAGGAGCAGGGACATGTAAAAATTGGTGTGTGCTGCAAAGTGGAGCATCCTGAAATCTGCAAATCATGTTATGACAAAGAAGTACAAGAAAAGGCTTAGGTGTGAAGAGGGGAACAAGCATGGGTATTATGACAGTTCATACACCACAGTGCTCACAACAAACATTTTTCGTGATAGCTGTGAAACGTTATCCCCCGTGGAAAAATAGAATATTCAGCTCCATGGGAAATATGCCTCAATAAAACTCAAATATTGACGTATCTTGTTATACATTTTACCAGGGATGTAATTTTAACTCTAATTCTGAAGCCATGAGATTACCAGATAAAACAGTGTGTTAAAGCATCTTGACTGCTGTGCCAGTGTGAAGTGGTAGAAATACTGTGAGTTCTTAATAGGCAATATGAATATTGAAGTGTTCAAATTGCATGTGTTGGGGTTAAGTAATGTGAATTGACTTAGTGCTCTTCTTCTAAGGGTTCGTACGTAAATAATTGATTTTCACTTAAGAATAAGCGTCCTTTAAAATAAAAAAAAATCCAGACTAATAGAGAGTTCTTAGTTGAACTAGAATAGTTGTGAAAGAGTTTGCTGTCAAAGACAATACAAAATGGTCTTTTCACACATCTACCCTCACTTCTCTTAACTTCTATGGATTGTAGCAGGGAAGGAATCACAGCTCATAAATTAAAAAAGAAAACCATCAAGGTTTATAAATATGGAGCTTCAGAGAAAGATACTGCAATAGTGGTTTGAAAAAGCAGGCAGAAATTGCAGTGATGAAGCTACCTATTTTTAACCTTCTGTCAACACAGTATAAAATAATTGAAAGGGAAAGAGAGAAGGGTGCTGGTGGTTAAGGTTCTTGCCAGAATGCCCTGTTGTGGTTCAGGAGAAAGAAGCAGCTGAAACACCTCTGCCATGTCTCAAAGGGTTACTTAAATCACCAGACTGTCTGCTCTCCGATGCCATCTCTTGTTTCTCTGTGTCCTTTTCCACAGAAAGGGCTTCCTGGACATATCAAGAAAAGGTTTCTTTTCTTTTTTGTTGTTGTTGAAGGATTTCATTGGGACTGGAGTGTTTCCTGTGAAGATGGGCTGCTCTCAGTGAAGCAGGGCCTCGTTCATCAGTTGTTAGATTATTCATATGTTGCCAGATAACAGCGTACTCTCCAGATCTGAAGCTGTGCATTTTACAATTAATTTCCTTTTTATTTTGAGTGTTCAGAGAGGCTGAGGGAAGTTCACCAGGGCAGGGAATTGCTGGCTGTGAGCACTGCTGAACTTGTGAGCATTTGTACACCAGTCAGCAGGGATTGTTCCCTTCGAGTCTCTCTGTGTACATCAAGTTTATAAGCTTAAGATGTTCGGGCAGCTCTGTCTCCCAGGAACTGGTGAAGGATGTGAGTAGTAGCAGAATTTTTGCTGTTGTTGCTGCATTTATTTAGGTCTTGTTTCACTTCTGGAGGCATCCTCAACCATGGCAAGTAAACCTTAACCGGCAGGCTTTTTTGTCTTTGTTTTTTAAGTTCTTCTTTTAAGGGAAAGGGTGACACTGCACAATTAAGAAATCATACAGGGGAGAGTTTTATGCTACTTTACAAAAGCAATAGTGAAATAGGACTTATATTCCCCCTTTCCTTATGTCTGCCATTCCCTCAACAGCCTCCTACAAATGGGGTCTAACTGCAGGGTTAGACAGGCTCTGTTTTGTCTCTAGCCAGTGCTGCTGTACTCCCTAATCTATTCTCTTCCACGTCATGCAAGTCTGAATCCTTTTTGGGAATCCGAGTGTGTTTCTGTGGTGCATCAGAGACAGGCCCAGATTTTTGAGGCATTTGGGTGAAAAGCTGGCTGAAGAAGTCATGAGAAGACATCCTGGTTTTAGGCTCTGATATGTGTGTCTTTGGCTGGCTATGAAAGATGGAGTGCTTGTTCTGAGTTTGGCTTTCAGATTCCCACAGTTTTTTAATAAAATACAGTGTCTGAACCTCAGGCTGTATCCCTTTAGTTCTCTTGCTTTTTCTCCCCAACATGATTTGTCAAAAAATAAATCCAGTCCTTTTGCTAATAATAAACCTCACCAAGATTTGAAGTTTGACTTCATATACAACACACACTCATCTGTTCTTTACAGGTTGGGAAAGGCTCTCGCCCACCTTCCCACACCTCCCCAAAATCTGGTTACATCCCACTTTATGCTCTATCCGTATATAATTTAGTTATATTTTGTCACAATGGATGTTTACAGCTTGTTAATGAGCTATTAATGTTCTGCCTCTAAGAATAAATCTGAAACAAAAAAAGTGTTGATGTAACAAGTAAGTCCTTAAATTCTGAGCAAACTGAAAAAGGAATTACTGATGCCCTCAGACAGTAAAAGCACAGCATGTCTTAAACAAACTATGATTTTGGAGGATTTGAAGTCACCCAGGAAATAAGTTGGTATTCTGAGCGTTTTTGAGTGGGGCTCTTTTCAGTCTTCTCCCCCTCTTGCTTCCTCGGGAGCAAACACATCATTTTGTAAGCAGTGTTAATTTACGGTGACGATCCGGATATGGGGATGGCGTCAGGATGGGGGTGAGTCACACAGGAAATCTGGATCCAGGAGCTCAGCATTGCTCACCCTTTAGTTCTATGACTCGATAGAAAAACTCTCTGAACGTAAAGAATAGCCAGACACTGCATCACTGATGAAAATTAAAATGTGAAAGGATTGGACTGAGTCACTTAACAAGTAAATAAATGGTAAATGAACTGTGTAATTTACTTTGGCTCAGATGTATTGCCTCAAAGGAGGTAAGTCCTCAGCTGCACAGGCCGTGTGGTTCCAGCAGTGGTAGGTAATGCCTTATTCAGAGGTAGGAGATTGCAAAGGGAGTAGGGCAGGAATGTAACGATCTGAGACAGGAGCCAGATCTGACAATACTTTGGATTCCTGATTAATGATTTCCCTGGTATTTAGCTGTCTTATTGCCATGTCAATGCTTCCCTAATCAGAAAATCGAAGTACCAAGTGATGAACATTGATGATGCCCGGAGCACTGCTGGTGGTAACCTTGAAAGTGTGATATATGAAAAGTTCTACTTCAGGCTCTGGTAGTTTTAAAAGTAAAGGCTGAAAAAGACAGTATGCCCACAAAACCGTAGTTCCTTGGCAAGGGAAATCATGTTTGTTAGAGTCATCTGTCCTTAAGGTGCAAAATTGATAACACTTGTAACTGCTACCAACAGATTCCAGTAATTGTCAGAGTTGTGTCACCCTTACAGGTGGCAAGAGATTGGGAAGACCAGGGAAATAGTGCAAAATACAGTGCTGGAAGCTTCCTGCTAGGCTAATTTCAGATATAATCATCTTTTCCTAAGTCTCCTACTGAAGTACTGAGAGTGGAATTGGCGATCCAGAGAGCATTCACATTCTGGAAAGTAGTATCAACGTATGACCTGCTGTCAAATTGAGATCTTTTCCAAGTGCCTGGGGATTGATTGTCCACTGCACCAACCTGGAATAAAAATGCAGTTTTAAATGGAAATATATACATAGAAGTAATGTGGCAGAGGAGGGAGCTAATAGCATACTGCTGGGGTTTGCCCTCACCTCAAGCATGTGTCTAACATCACCCTCTGCAATCAGCTCTGTTGGAAGGACAGCTCGTAATTACAGCAGCTCTCACAAGGAAAATTCCACATTAGCATGGTACCCACTTACAATTTATTATTTCTAAAGATTTAACTTTTACCAGGTAAATGTTACCCCAAAATAAAATTATTTTGAATTGGAAATTCTCCTCCTTGAAATTCCTCTTAAAAGGACATGCAGCTTTTAAATTGAAGTCTTACAGAATAGTCCTGATTCAGGATGGAATCTATGTGTGAAAAGGAAAACAGCTGCACATCTTATGGGTGGAGAACGTATAGCTAGGACTAGGGTGAGTTATCTGGTCTTCCATGATAAGAAGACCACTTCTTTAACTCCACTTCTTTATTTCCTTTCATGTTTATCAAAACTGAAAACCTGTAAGTTTTTCTTTCTCACAGGGCAGATTTTTCTGTGCCTTCCATCAAGTCTCTCTGTTCACCACTGATTTTTCTCCAACATCTGTGTCTACAGCTGAGGAACACTGATCTAGGCAGTTGCTTGTCCAGGTTTGTTTTAGAAGAACCCCCTTTCCCAAGCCCACTTTTCCTCCCCAGTCTGTGTTTTCCACCGTGTCACATTAGAAGGACATGGCTTTCTGAGGAGATCTGTATTTTCTATTACAACTGGCAAATCCACCCTCGCAGGAAACAAATCTCATCTGTGTTTGGTTGTACCAAGTAAAGCAGCACAAATTTGTGCTAAGAAACAGCCTAATCTGACTGGAGCATATGTATTGAAACTATGCTCAAAAGAGCATTGATAATTGTGAATTCCTTTATTTTGGTTCTGAAGAAGAAGCAGACTGTTTCTTTTCTTCATACACTTTGCTCTTCTGCAGCCTTTCAGGTTCTCTCCTTTCCCCCCCTGGGCAGAAAGATTAATATGAACCTATGTCTGGGGAGAGCTCAGGTTCTCCTGTTTGCACTTAGTTTCTTGGCAAGTGCCCTCTCTCTCTTTCCCTTTGTACATCTGATCAAAATAGATAATGCTCTATGGTGGGAAGAGTTCATGAGGAAGGCTTGTCAAGCCACAGGGTAGTAAAGCTTGTCCTGGAAGGGGAAAAAATTGTGGACCAGCCTCAGAAGTGTGAAGGAAGAGACAGGACTTTTGTCAAGCATCTGGCCAGTTGATTTTCTTGGATTGATTAATGGATTAACTCTAAGAGACAGAGCCTCAAACTCAGTTTTTTCGTTCTATTTCTGAAGATCTGCTCGGAACTGACAAAACATGTTATGCTCTATGCTAACTTCACCGTTGGTATTTTAAAAATCTACTTAATTCTTATGTGTTTAAAACATCTTCCTGTAGGGTATGGGTACTTCTGCTTGACAAACACAAGGAATATCACTCAAGGTTAGCATTGCCTATATATCATTAAGTTACCTGAGTGGACCAGCTCTGTGGGCTCTTAATAAATAGGTACTGCAGTAACAGGAGATTAAAAACTAGAGTAATGTGATATTTTTATAGCATTGTGTTTTCTTAAGCTTAGAAACTGTTGTGCTGTGCTGTGAGCTGTTCAGTTTCTTCTCAGGGAAGAAAAACACACCATTATTTTTCTCCCAGGTGCATCAGCGTGTCCTCTGTAAGAGCATTCCTCACTGCAGAACAGTGTCTGGCACAGAGGGCAGGGGAGGTGTGTTTTGGTGAGAAGGAACACTTAATAACAGAAAAGTTGTAGTCTGGTGAGCCCAACCTCTGACCCGAGGGTGAAAGATGCAGCTGAGGAAATGGAACGCGTGGCATTAACACCACAAGAGGTGATGCCAGCACAGATAAATAAATATATGTATATATATCTGCACACAGGTGTATATATAAGCAAATAGTTTTGTGAAAATGCAGCTTTCTCAAACTCGATCCCATTGCCTGCCAATCCTTGCAAATCTGTCATCATGCATGCATTGGCATGCTTTGCCCTTCTGGGGCTGTGGTACAGAAAGTCAGTGCTGATGAGACATATTTATGCCAGGAAATACAAGAAATTAATTTCCTGCATTGATCAGTGGAAGGCGTCCAGGCTGATTTCAATAATGAAAAATAACCCCCAAGCACTGCAGCACCAAAGCTTGCAGTTCACTTTCTGACAACGCTACCTGCAGCAATCCAAGCTTCTGGAACAATTTCATGGAAAATTATGTGAATAGGTTCTAAAAGTTCAACTACAAATCATCATTTCACTAGGTAAGACTAGTGGTGCAGGGGAGAAACATTTTACTACACTAGTTCTCAGTGAGAATAATGCTCTGTTTCATCTCTGCAGTAGCAACCTGGATGGTAGAAAATATATCCCAGGAATCCGAGACCAGTTTTTCATCCCTCTTTGGAAAGGCACTTCATCAGGTTCTGCAACAAACCAGTGTGTGAGATCTGACCGGGTCCTGCCAGCTGATGCACTCCTGAATTATTTTCCTGTTACTTTAACTGACAGCAAATCAAAAGGAAACGGGGTCTTTTGGAAATTCTCAGGAGAATTTGATGAGGAAGTTTTTAAAATTTTGACTGGAAACGGATTAGGTATTAGAGAAATGTTTAATGGTAGAGGTTCTTTTTAGGAGTTTGTTGTAACACAAATACCTGTATTCTCCTCTCCTGTGAATTGATGCTATGCTGTTGTCTGCCGTTGCTACCGAGGCGTGCAAACAAACACCTTAAATGACATTTTTCTCTGCACTCGATACGATTTCGGGCACACCATGTGCCTGAAGATCTGCTAATTAACTTTGGATTGTCTGGGCTGTGTGTATCTCTCCAAACCCTAAAAATACCTTGCAATTTGCTGGAGAGGAAAAAGAGTTCCCATCGCATCAGTGTTATCAGTGGAGGTAAAAGCAGTCGCAAGCTGCGGCATCGTAAAGCTTGTCCATTTTTAATCAGCTCCCCCGGAGCGTTGGAAGTGCTCTCTGAGTCTGGACTAATGAGGAGCAAAAGTGAATATGTCATCTGAGCATTCAGGTGAGGAGGAATAAAGTTTCTCCTGACCCCGATGGCACCGCGTTGTCACTTCCACGGGAGGCAAAATGCGCCTGGCTCCTCGATGGAGCGGGGCATAAAATCCTAAGTGGCATTTAAAGAAATAACAACAAAGCCTCAACCTGTGCATCTCGTGTTTCAAACCCAGTGATTGAATACAAAATGCCTCCTTATGAACAAACAAGCATCCAGAAAGTGGAAGATTTGATAGGTATTTTATTTTGAGACCCTTTTTTTATGATTATGTATCTTACAATTATACTGCTGACTGTTTGTATCTGTCAGCAAGATGGCAAAGCAGCCCAGGTGTCAGCAGCCTGTGCCATCTGCCATATTAGATTGTGCACAGTGCTAGTTAGAACAATGCTATCATCTTAATATTCCAGATACCTTAATGAGTTTCTCAGACTAATTAAATGTGCAACTTGCAGAGATCATTGGATGCCAGATTGCGGTGCCTGGGAAAAAGCTCCTCGTTGTTCACAAGCAGCTTTATGATGGTAGAGGTGTATTTCAGATACAAAAACAAGGTGATACTTGATTTTAGATTAAAGAAATTAATAAGCATGTGGAAATATAGATTTCTGAGCCTGGCTTCATATACCTTCACAGTTCACTTAGAAGCAAAAGTGGCACTCACTGAATGCAGAGTATTTATCTAGGAAGTGGCGAGCTTTAAGAACTCTGACTTGATTTAATGTTTGCAAAGACTAAGAAAAATGAAGACGTTTCTAACTGTGATTGCCAAACGGGGATTTAAACTGGGTGGTTTCTTTCTTAAATTTTTGACTGATACTTGGCTTGGATTTCTCATTTTGCTTCATCAGTCACACGAGAGGAAGGGGGAATAAGGTGAAAGTTGTCTTTTGACAATAAGATCTGTAATGAAGTCCAACTATCACAGTATGAACTCTAGCAGATCGGGGAAAACTGGTCTGATTTTATGTTCGGGGGGTCATGGGTGCAGGATTCAAACATTCCCCCAAGAAATGAGAATCCTGGCTGTAGGATTCAATGTGTTTGAAGGCAATTAAGACAAATGTCAACACGTAATGGATTTCAACTTGGTAGGACTTCTGTCCTTAGTATTTGATTCAGAAATTCATTTTGGTGTGTGGTTTGCATTTTGCTTAAATATTTATTCCTCGATGGTACACATGCACTACACAGTTAGGTAGGCTAAGTTCTCACAATAGTAATTGGAACAATCAACTTCCAACAGGAATTTACTTCCTGACTAAGCCATTCAGTCCAGGTTGGTAGAAGAGAGGCACAGCTGGCATTTTCCACCCTGGCTTTTGCCCTTCACTTTTCTCTCTCTAAGCCTGAGTTTACCTGGGAAGTTTTGACTTTCAGGTAAAGGAGCCATTTCCTTTGTTTCCTTATGTCAGAAATGTCACTCATCTGTTTTGCTGCCTCTTTCCCAGGCTCCCATGACATTTCCACTCTACTTAGGGAGCATACTAATGGCACAGCACTAATGTGTGCCTCTTTTCACTCACTGGCAAGGCCTGGGCTAATAGCTGGCTATTGATAGAAATGAACTCTTGGGAAAGATCAATTAATTTGTGGCCTCTCTCTGCAGTGAATTGAACTATTTTGTTTGCAAGAGTGGGGAGAGGGAAAAAGTAAAAACAATTTGTTTGTAAGATGAAGCCAGTCTGGAGCCTCAGTTTCTCTCAAGGGTTTTGTGTGGATCTTGAGTGCCTTCCTCCAAGCACTGAGCAGCTGGCAGTGACCCATCCCACAGTGCAGTTCTGGGGACAGCCTGGTCAGTAGGAAGGGGAGCAGTACCATCCTCCTCACTGCTTTGCTTCCAATGAACAGGTCATACTTTCTAATATAACTGCTCTACTGAAATGGAGAAAGGAGATAAGTGAATTATTCCTGCAGCAGCTGGTGTCAATATAGCATAACAGATGACCACATTACACAGAGAGTGATGCTCACCTTTAGGAAATTTCTGGAGTTCGTGGAAATAAAGGTTGGCTTGCTTTGAGTGGCAGAAATACACACTGCCAGTTGAGCTGTGTTGTTATGCAGAGCGGCTGTCCTTGTAATCCCTGGCAGTTCTTAAAACTTAAGTGTCAAAACTGTTGCTGGGAAGGCAGGAAGAAACCTCATAGCTCTTAAAAGCAAATTTCTGATCCAATTAGAAACTTTCAGATATCCCAGCTTTTCCTTATGAGAAAAGCACAAACAATATAAATGCCACGCATGGGGAAATTAGGAGGGCAGGTTTTTTCTGAAAGCAGATGGCAGATACCAAGAGCCAGTCTCGCTCTCAGGAAAGCAAACTGGTGAGAATTGCGTTTGGGATTACAGAGGAGCTTTTGGCTGATCAGTTTTGTTTGTTTTTAATCAAGTGTCATTCCATTACCATTATAAAAAAAACCCAACCAAAAACCCCAAAGTACATATTGAGGAAGAGTACAGTGAAATGCTCTAACCTGAAAACAGCCACAAGTAGCTTAACTGTTGATTCTTGTATATGCTGAGAAAGAAAACATTCCCTTTAAATGTGTTTGATACATGGCACTTAATTGTGGAACTTGCAGAATATATGGAAGAAAGGGTAGAATGGATATTTACATATCCACAATTCACTGTCCATTAAAATGTTAAATCACACTGTAGCTCCTGCAAATGTGACTGTGAAGAGCATTGTCTTTTGCACATAGAATGGAGGCTTTCATTTCATTCAGAGGGAGACAGGGTTAAATTTGCAAAGTGAAATGAATTACCTGTAGCTTAGCAAGCAAAAAAAATTCAGAGGACTGTGGAGAGGTCAGTAGGTTTTCAGAGTGAAATGGTAATTAAAAAAAGGAGACATTCAACTGAAAGTTTTCCAAAGGCATTTTGAGTGTGAAACAATAACTGCATCACTGTTGAGTTCATTGTTCTCATTCTAATTTTTCTGAATTACTTTGAATTTTCTTTCAGGTTAATTTGCTTGCCTTTTTTTTTTTTTCCTACTAAGGATTATTTTTTGGGTGTCTAAACTTTTTTTTCAAACCTAGTTTTAAACAAAGGAGTATTGATTACATCTTGCCTTCCCTGAGAAGGTCCTCCATCATCTGCCAGATGCTAAGTTCACTTAGTAGAAGGAAATCTCTCCTTAGGTCTGATTTGCACTGAGTAAAATCCAAGTGCTTAAAAATATGGGTAATCTAATAGGTTGTTTTCCTTGCATGCTCTGGCAGAGCTAAATACACACATTTAGGCTTCTGCATAGTTCCTGTGAAGTCATTAGAGGCAGCCTGTGCCTGCTTCTAGATCACATTTGTTTTATACGTAAATTGCAATAAATTTCTCCTCTCCTAGCTTTGTTGTCCTGGGAAAAACGTCTCAAATCACTTTTAGTTCTTGCTGGTTTCCCAGCATTTGTTTAAGGGTTAAGAGGAAAAAGCCTTGTGTGATGGTCAATGCCTTAAACAATGAGGCAACAACCAACCCTCCACGTTATCTTTGATGCTGTTGCAGGATCTGGCAGGCAGACCTTAGGATATATATGTATCCTTAAAAGAAAACTCCTCAAAAGGTTAGATAATAAATATCAGCATCTTCTGTGCTGTAGTTCAATCATGAGTTAGGCCCAGTGCCAACATCTTGTTTTTCTTTGCCCCAAATAAATCCTTCCAGGTGTGTAAGAGGGAGCCCCTTTGACAGCCTACGGCTGCTTCTCAGCCCGTTTATTGATTTCCAGAGTTGAAGGAAATGAAAAATAACATGTCAGAAAGAGAATATTTATATGCAAGGTGGCTTTAATAATTAAGATAACATTTTCTGTGTTGATTTATACTGAAATTTCTTTATTAAATTCCATGGGAAGGAGCATTGACATGCCATCTTGTCTTGATAGATCTGACATTTCATATCTGAAGTCCCTACAAAGCCAGTAAGTTACAGAAGCTTGTAAATGAGAAACAACTGGTTCTCTTATCCAGAGTGGCTTATTCTGATTATTTCTTGACAGATCTTTATGTTCTTCCATGTCACCACAAGAAACAGTAAACAATCACTCTTTTACTACCTGTACTAACTCTTGCATTATGCAGTTGTACAGCCACGTGCTGCATTCACATTTCAGATATTCTCTGTCTGGTTAATCAATGATGATGTTTATTGCTCGTGTACGTATTTGAGAGATGGAGAGAAAATTCCTCTCTCAGTACAGCAAAACAACCTTCTTGATAAGGGTTGACCTAGATCTCTTACTGAACACATTTTTAGGGGCATTGCTTTGTAAATGTGCTCTTAATTATCAACAAATTGGAGTAAATATTAAAACAACTATTCTGGAAAACGAGATCCATCAAAAATCTAGTCTTTCGTGACAGAACATCCAAGCTACTGTCTTTTAATTAAAAATTAACCTTTCTTATTTCAGCAAGAAAAATCCCCAGTCCATATCACGCTTGACTTCAGTGCTTTCCACATCCAAGCCCCAAGACTGATTTCCCAGCTTGGGGAGGCAGAGCCAGAAAACAGCAATTGTGTAATAACAGTATTTGCCTGTTGCTGGAAAGTCTGTGGAATTAGGATGCTATCATTCCTTCTGTACACACAACACAGGGAGCTTCAGGCCTTCTGTAAATATTTGCTCTTTGCTGCAAATTTGCTAAGTTATTTTAATTACAGCAGAGCAAACAGGGAGAGCAGAGCTTTTGACATAATCTGCTTTATGTGCCTTTTGTTGTGGTGTCCCATAGTGAAAGCTGGGCAGTGGTACTCACAATAGCTGAGATGAGTTACTGAGTCTGCAGCTGGTTATGAGAACTATAAATGAGGCATTATTAAAAGGAAATGTTAATCCTAAGAGTGGCAAACTGTTAACACATATATATGTGAAAGAAAATTTTTTATTAACGTCTCAATACAGCTGAAATGAGTATTTTAAAATTTTCAAAATGTTCAGAAGTTTTCCAAGGGTGTTTTAAACCTAATTTTATGTCATTAGAGTTGTAATTGTAAGAGACAAGTTTAGCTTTTAATGAATGGCTTTTATTGTCTTAACAGAAATGATTTTGGAATTTTAGCTTTCACTTTTTCTTTTTTTTAAATTCTTCTGTGCTATTATGCACTGAAGGGGAGCAGAATATCTATAAAAATTTTATCTCAATAGAAACAGAAATTAACTCTTTTTATGTGAAAAGTTAGTGATCCTGAGTAGGAAAAGACTTTCCAGAAAACATGAATGTTTGATTCGGAGAAAGGAATTAGTGCTCTCTTTTAGGAAGTCCCTGTGAGCAGAGATTTTAGCACACAGCAGTGCCCCATCACCTGTGGCCTTTGCTGTTAGATATTCACTTTTATAAACTTTTTTAAAAAAGACCACCGCAGCTGCCTTGTTTTAAAAACCGAGATCTTACCCTTGACAGTTAATCAATAAGCAACAAATGAAAAGTAATAACGCACGACCTGAGAATATTGTTGTGATTCGCAGCCTGAGACTGGGCCTTGCCGATCTGTTCACATCAATCCATCTTCCCCTGGATTGAGCTGGCACCCACATGCACGTGGTGCACAGGGGCAGTGGAGGAGGATGGCATTTCCCTGGATCTCCTTAGGAGTGGAGAAAGGCAGAAGGAGAGAGAAAACCTGGAGCAGAGATCGGAAATATCTGAGGGAGGCAATCGTTTTCCCGGTAAGGAAATTGCAAGTGCTCTGAAAGTGCTCCTGATTGAGCCCAGTGCTAAATCTTCCCATGCAGAGGCAGAATGATGAACAAAAGAGCAAACACCCTAAATCCTGCTCTGAGGGATTCTGCTGCCTGGGAAAAATGGATGAACTTGGCGTTGGGAAGAGGCGTCTTTGGTACAGCGCCATTCACTTGTCACAGGGAATAAGGAAAAAGAAACATGGTTTTGTGAGGGTCATTTTTCCTTTGTCAGAGGACAGGGAGACGGAGCAACAGAACTTTTAAACTGACATTTAAGAAATGATGAAGTTAGCAGGCAAACAAGTTGTGCAGGCACTATATTGCAAATACCTTTGAGCACCTTTCCCTGGGTATATGGCAACTAAATTGCTTTTCATGGCCCTGTCCTTTATCAGCTATTCCTGAGCTTTCTGTGTGTAGTCTCACTCCTGCAACTCATCTCAGTAGCTGAAATTAATTAGGATATAAACACACCTAGAAAGCCTGTAAAACTTCATTTATGCCTGCAATATAAGCCAGAACATTTGGCAATGTTAATTGAAATGATAAAAAGCTTTGTAAGGCATCAAGAACTCTTCAAGTCAGTCCTCCCTACCTTGGTTTAATGACACAGTAAATGCTTGCTTTTCTGGATATGATTATAGTTTTAAACACTAAAGAGTGAGCAAATTCCATTATCTTGTGTCAGGGAACCCTCCAGAGAAGATAAAAAGGCAGTTAATAAACAAGATTACTTTCCAATGGCAATTGCTCCATAATAGAAAATTCACTTTCTAACCTTCTACTTTAGGATGCTAATCAGTTAATCAGCTCAGTCCCATCGGAGTTGCTGGCAGCAGTTTTTCCTCCCACTGGGAAAAAGTAAATGCAAGGTTTCTGCTGAGGTAAAGGAAGAAAGGAAGCAAATAGTAAAACTGCCTGGTTTCATTTGGAAGTGATGGCTTTAGGCAATTATGCACCTGCAGCACGGACCCTGTTAACAAGCAGCATAAATAGACTACAGTAGCTCTGTTGAGCCTTTTTTTTTTTCTTTAAATGAAGTTGAAATACTATGTTTGCATGTATATACCAAAGCAGGGAATAATATCCACGTTCAGTGGCTGGCACAATTCCCACACACCTCTGCCTTTGGCAGGGTATTAATCTGTGATATGCTCTGCTGTTGTCTTGCATTAATCAGCCCTGCAGCAATGCACATTTAGGACAACATTCAAAGGTCTTACTTCCCCTTCATACAGAATCTTCTATTTCACTGCTAATTTACTATTTAATAATAAATGAAATGCGGCTGTGGTATTTTCCCCTAATTCCCTATTATGCACAGCCAATATTATTTTGTCCTCAGAACACTGGCATTTTCTGGATGCACTCACCTCAAAGTGAGTATGCAGTGCATATGGCTTTTTTCCCAAAGTATAAGAATATTCTCTTAACAGTGATTTTTCTGTTGGTAATTACTTTTTTTATAATTATTATTGTAATATTTATATACTTTGCTGCTTTATGAAAGTGTATATCGAAAGTAATTGTTTCCCCTCATGATCTCCAGAAATACCTTCTTTTGCCCTATATTTATCTTCTTTTCTTCTTAGCTGTGTGGTATTCCTAGATGCCTTGAAAGGCTTGACCTGACATTCAAGCCTGGCTGTGTTAGCACATCCCAGCTTTTTCTTTCACCCCTTTTGCCCAAGATTAAATGCCTTTAGGAAAGGAGATTATTTATGGAAGCCCAAAACAAGTTATTTGGAAGAAAACCCACCATGCTTCCACTGTGCCTGTGAGAGAAGAAGTCTAAGAGAATAGTGATCAGTGAAATTTAATTCAGTATAAAGAACAAAACTTACAGGTTTGTCAAAGGAACTTGGTAGTTTTGGACATCACAAATGTAGCTGGAAACTGTGGCAATATGTTTAGATGTCTGTCGAGTCTTTGAACTTGTATTACCCTGCATTCTTTGTAAATAGCACGGAGCCAAGTTGTGTATTGAGTTGATTAAAAGCAAGTCTGAAAGATAGCCCATCACTAGTTAGAGTGGCATTTCATCAACAGTGGGGAATTTTCTGCAGTTTGGAAGAGATTTATCCAGGATGTCCTGGCAGAGTTTCTTGTGTTTGTACCTGGTTTGGGAGGCACCTGATTGAGTGACACCTTTGTTTCTATTGCTTGCAAGAACTCTTTTCAAAGACTGAGTTTTAAGGCTTAATTTGCATATCTACTTAGCATGCACTAATACAAAAAAGCTTGATTTCTCAAAGTGCAGTTGCAAAATACTCAGATTTATTATTTTGCCTATGTGCCAATAGTTGTATTTGACCACAGATCAGATGGCCAGGTTTGAAACTTTGTCTTAAACTACACAATCAGAAAACAAGTGATCTTGACGTTTTGGATCTACTTGGGATCTATTAACCCTGTTCCTTTGCTTGTTCTTCTGACTTCACATCTGCACTTGACTGCACAGTGTGTAGGTGAAGATGGTGTTAAGCACTGATGTTGGGAACGTTGTGCTTCTGTTTTATTTCCATCAGATTTAAAGTTTGCACCTTTATTTATTAATCCTTGTATGTTGAGGAAACCAACACTGTTCTTTTGTGTTTCCATCACGTACTTTCCTCCTTTTTCTACAGAACTCCTTAGCTGGCATTAGACAAGCTCCTTTCAGTGTTTGAAATAAAAGCTGACCTGCTGACAGGCATGTAAGGGACTTTGCAGAAAATATCCCCGTGGAAGACTGAGTGCTAGCAGTTATGTGGAGCTGCTTGTCATACGGCAGATAGTACAGCCCATTCTGATGTTCTCACACGGAGCATTTGCTGTCGTGTTCTAAGGTTCTTAATACAAAAATCACCCTAATCCAGAGATAGAAACTGCAGCTGCAGTGAAGCACTGCTCACAGCCTTGCTGTGCTGCTTAAGGCTCAGTCTCTCCTGCATCGGCAGGGATCTGGGAACAGGCAGGAGAGATTTTCACAACTAACTCCGGAGGCATTAAGGCAAGTCTGAGCCTGGAGGGCAAATCTTTCTGTAACAGAGGCATCAACTGGTGCCCGGGAGTCTCTGTATCCATTTTCCTGCTCGGCTGGCCCTTTCCATTGGACACTGGAGGGCTCGCTTCAAACTAGGCTGGGTTTTTTTGTTACAAAGTCTTGAGGACAGGAGTCTGTCGGTACTTCACACAGGGTCCTGTCCCTCTGTGCTGTGGTGGTAGAAAGGATAAAAGCTAATGTGCATTATTAATTAGTTTCATCAGCCTTTCTTACAATGCATGTTCTTGCTTGGGTAGTTTGGTTTGCCTTCCCACTGTACCTAATATTTTAGTTCCCTGGAATGAAGTCATTTCTGCTGTGTAGAGCTGAAACTGAAAATGCCCCCAAAACAATGTAAGCTATTTCCAGCCAGTACTGGGCTTGATAAAGCTTTTTGAGGACCTCTACCAGCTGTGTATGTTCTGGAGGCCAAAATGGCATCTCAGCAAGTGCTTGCAGCTCTTTCTGTGTTCTCAGCAACACGTGGTCACATCTGTAGTGCACTGGAGGGTGTGGATAGAGCCGGAGGTGCATTTGTACAGAATCATTCACTGTGATGTTGCTTGTGCAGGACTAGGAGTGCAGAAATCAGTAAAAACCTCTTCTGAGTGAGCAGACGCCTCTTTGTAGTCAACAACAGAGTGTGGCTATATTTAGAGCGTTCTTTCACGTTACAACCCACTGTATTGATATATTTTAAACAAATGCTTTCAATTAAGCCAATGCATTTTGCCTTCACCTCCCACTTTCCCCGGGGTTAGACTGATTTGTATGACACACCGTTACTTTTATTAGCAGATCATAAAACAAGCACTCTCTCCAAGGAAAAGCTTTGCCTCCTCTCCACAGGCACTTAAGTGCCCCATAAACAAAACTGAGATGGGGTCTTGGTCACCATTAAAATTACTCTGCCTGAGGAATGTTAAAAACCCCCCAAACATTCCTACGTAAGGTGGATGATTAACTTCCCCAAAATAAGGACTTCTTGTGAAGATCCGAGCTCCTCTGAAGCTGCAGCCATGTAAGGATTATGCTGCAGTTTGCTTTCTTTTCCAACTTACATCAGCTTTTGTGAGCTAATTCCCAGATCACTTAGGCACTCAGGCATAGAGAATAAAATGTAACTACTGTTGTATGTGAGATCCAGCCAATTACACAAAAATGTGAACAAAAGCAGCACAAGAACACAGAAGTGTTCAAGCATCCATTATAAAGAGTTCCAATTTCCTTTCTAAATGTCAAGTACAAAATCTATATTTCACATGCAAATAACAGTGGAGTGTTGTTGCTAATATACTCCTGAAATTACATTTTCTTAGCATGACCTTTCTTGCTAACAATAACTTACATTTTAATTAAATCTGTGGCCATTTTCATTTCATGCAAAATATCCCCATGCTGTGTATTACTGAATTTTCATGTCAGAGAAGAAAGTTTAAAGGTCGCAGACCTAAATTCTTCCTCGAGTTAAACTTTTTTAATAATACATGAAAGAAATTACACGTGTGTACTATCCCTACAGGTTTGTGGAAACACAGAAATGCTCTTGCTTTCACTAAACTCTTCATCAGAATGAGAGGGAAGGATGTGACAGGGTTTTAACTTCAGTGAGATACCTGTGGAGCATAAGGAACAAAGATGTAGTTTAGAATTAGGTCTTGGCAGCTCAGCCTCCCTGCTGGAGCTGCAGCACTCCTTAAAGGCTTTCTAATCCTTCAGGTTAGCTCCTGCCTGGAAAACAGGGAGCTTGGACCTTGCCTTTGGTGTGGATGTGGTCCCAGGGCCAGAAACTCTGCTTTAAGCGTTCTGTCACTTGGCTTCTGGCACTGAGGCCTTTGCAAGCTGTGAAATTCTTTGTAGGTGTTTGCAGAGACTTGGGAAGAAAATACATTTAGTTCTGGCTCTAAAGAGCCACAAAATTACACAGTTCTAGACTTTTGCTAGGCTGATTATTGTATGCTTGGGAAACTCTTCGGAAAGGATTTTTTGACACTGACTTCAGAGATTGAAGGGGGGAATTGAACTAATTCCTGGAGGCAGAGGATCTTTGCCATAATTACTTCATTGTTTATTGGCCTTTTAACAGTGCATTGACAGTGATGGTTGTCTTGTACCACGTCAAAATGCTGCCTGCTGGTAGCAGAGTGACAAATCAAGAAAGAAGTAGAAATAATCTATCACATCTTGAAAGAATAAAAGTTGTCCTGGAGGTTTTAAAGAGCTGTGAAGCTTGAATAGAGAGCAATTTTTTAGATATAGGGTGAGTTTATTATATAGCTGAATTTCACACCTCCTTAGAGGGTCTTGGGTATTACAAGTGTAGTTTTATAAATACTTTATATCAACGACTTCATTGATGGGTGGCCTGAGGGCAGGTAACTTCCAGTGCAATCTCCTGCTGTGTCTTCACTGGGAAGAGAAGCTGCATTTACAACTCATGTTCTGGAGCAAATCCTTTTTGTGAAGGAAATGTCTTCCTTAAATACTAGTAACAGAAGGTGCTGTAGTTTCCTGTTATGATAGGATGTCCAGAACTTTTTTTTTGAGAACTCATAAGGAATTCATTTGAGGAATTCATTACTTTAAATATTATCTAAAAAAAAAACCAACCCACCTTACCAAGTTTTTCTTACTTGTCAGACACCAGGCCCTAGAATGTGCACGTGTTTGTTCCTGAGTTTTCCAGGTTTGAGGGGCTTTTGTTGTTGTGAATGTCCTCTTTTATCATAAATTATATAATGATGAGAAGACATAGGCAAAAATAAATAACAGCAACAAAAAAGCAGTGACATAACCACAGCTATTCCTCTGCTTATCATAGGGGAATCGTCAGCCGGGGGAAGAACACAAGCAATGAAGTGTATACCACTGAGCTCTGGATAACTAGAAGCAATTTCTGATCAAACTAAGCCCTTGCTTCACATCAGTGCATCTCTAAATAAAGTAAGAAACAACCCCATGGCACTGTGTTTATAAAGAGAAAAATATGGTGGGGGTTTAAAAATAAGCAACCCAAGAGCGTTATCCTGCAGTTGCACCCAGTGATGTGAATAGAAGCTTAACAGTTTAATTAAGCTTGTTTGGGGCTCTCTGGATTCTCAGGAGCTTTGAAGAAGGGCTCCCATAACTTGCTATTGGGGCCAACTGGAAAATGTTCAAGAGAAGTTTGGCTTCTGGCACAGGACTCTGATGAATATCCTCGAGCATCTGCAACAGCGCGCCAGGAGCAGTGCCTGCAAAAGGGGAAATTGGAGATGGAAATTCCTCTAGTCACTGAAAGTTGGCAGTGAGCAGAGAGTTGCCAGGGAAGTAACACTTCCCTCAGAGTTGGCAGGGTCAGGACACAGGGAGAGGACACAGCACTGTCTTGGGCAGCTCCGGTGTTCCCAGGTGAGGCAGCTACCTCCCATAACATTTTTGGAGGAGAAATGAAGGAGCAGGAACAGGATTAATTTGATTCTCCTCTGTTGGAGTGGCAGCTGGAGAATAAATCAAGTGGAGCATCCTGCATAAGCAGTCTAAAGAATAGCACAAGTTTATTAAGGAATAATGTATGTGAAATGTCTCCACTGATCTAAAACCTCAGAGTGGCCTGCAGCCAGAGCCCCATAGAACAATCACTTGAGCAAGTGAAAATTTGCCTGGCAATAAATGCCTGTGCTAATTAGGTTTTGAAAGGGGCTGTCAGCCTTTTCACCTGATTAGAAAATAGTGAGGATCTGAATCCCCAGCTTCACGCTGTTATAAACCCCACCACTTCTGTTTAGATGAACTGATGTGGCAGAACAGAGAAACGAGGGAGAAAATGTTGCCGAGGTATTTGGCAAAAAATTGGTCCTCTTGAAACTAGGAGGAGAATTTCTTAGTGTAGGCACTTCATTCTCAACAACACCATGTTGTGTGCTGTGCTTCCTCTTGGTGTGATGCTCAAGAAAGAAGAGTAGGGCATAGATCAAGGATCCAGTTAACATCTACAGTATGACACAGAAAAAGGGACTTTTATGTCTTGTCAGGAGAGGATTATGGAGGTCAAACTCCATAAAGATTGTTAGAAATTAAGCAGCTCTGACAGGAGCAGGGGAGAAAGGAGTGGAATTGCCTGTTCATGTTATTCCTCTCCAGCGTCTGTGTGGTGGTGCTGGACTCTGCTGGCTCCTTTCACCTTGGGTTGAGAAGACAGGTCACCCAAAGCAGCTGTTCCTGGCAATCCTCGTTGTCTTCCTGAAGGAGACAGCAAGAAAGATGTGGCTCTAAGAATTGCCCAGTGCCACCTGGTTGGAAGAGGTAACTAACCAGTTTTACAAACTCTGAGATGCTGGAGCAATTAAGCAGGATCCTTACAAATTACTGTAAGCTTTGTAATTTTATGCAAGTGGATGTTTCAGTGATTTTTGTGTGGTTGTGGTTTTGGGTTTTTTGTTCTTCATTATTCTCTGGGGTTAGACCTGACTCTGAATAACCTAAAAGATTGGGCACTCCGTTTTCTTAAGATGAAAAAGCTTTTTCTGAGCATCGGGGGGAAAATCTTTGGGGCATCTAGCATATAAACTACACATTTCCCAGGACTCCAGGTGGGAACTGAAGGACCTTAGCTTTAAGTGCATTTCCTACAAAACCGAAGTTTGTGTTAGATCTGGCCAGGCTACAAGGCACCCTTTTTCCATGTTTCCTCAGAACCATAATTATTTTAATTATTTAAAAAAAAAATATATATATAGCCAAAACAATTGGTTATGCCCTCCAATCTAAAAAGCCACAATGGAACCAAAACTCTCGTTAGTGCCTTAGAGTACAGGGTCAAAACATTACATCCTAGTGTTTCCAAATGTGTGAGTTCACGTTCTCCTGGCAATTCCAACCTCTTTGCTGGAGAGCAAGCCTGGAATTCAGCCAGTGTTTACCCACCCCAGGCTACGTCTGGGGTTTCCAAAATGTTGGGTCTTGATGCAGCTGGACTGCCAGTACTCCCTGGGCTTGCGAGGTTTAGAAAGCTCATAAAGCCAGACCTGCTGTGTGATGCTGGAGTTGGTTTGATGTGAGGGAGTCCTGGTTCGATTCAATATACTGAAATAAAACAAACGCAACAAAAACCCAATCAAAAGCCATGCAATGCTTTCCCTTCTCCCTACCAGTTTTTCCCGTTTCATAAATGCAAACCCAACTATTACAATTCCATTAAAAACCAACAAGCCATTTGACATTGTATCCTTACTCCAACAGGAATTAAGGCCCAGTGTTCCCGGGGAAGGTGAAGGCAGCTGGTGTGGCACGTGGGAAATGCGTCCTGTCTTTGATGGTGATGGCTCCTTAAGCACGGTGACCTTTCTCAGGCAAGAATATCTGCAAGTGCTTTAAAGCGGAGGGAACATTTCTGGATCTGCATAAATGCACAGTAACAGCAGCCAGTGCCCGTAGCAGTGAGATTTGATAGACCTTATAATTTCATCTGAACTAGTGCACTGTGTCTGGAGATAACACTGCTTTTGCATATGCACAGTCCTACTGCTTGCCACAAAATACCGTGCTGTAGTGGTTTTAGTATCCTACAAATGTAGAAGCAGGGCAAGAGTCACCTTCCCATGCAAATAATGACTCCGGTTGCTATGAAGCCAAGTGTAGGGAGAAGTAAGGACAGGCGCAGTTTTATATCATTAGGGAAAAACCCAGCTCCAGGCATATTTCATCTCTGGGAAAGTGGACGCGTCTGGTCTGCTAGAAAAAGTTAAACATGTCAGATTCTTTTAATGTGGTACTTGTGATGTTTCTGGGTGTCTTCTAGACCCAAGGTACTTCAGCATATGCTTCATTTTAAATATGAGAGTATCATTGGCTTCAATAGCATCGCTGAAGTGCTTCAAGTTATGGAAATGCTGAAGCACCTCATCAAATTGGAGTGGGAAATCTGATAAGATAGGTATGATCTTGTCTGAGGAGACATGTCTTAGACTAACAGCAACTGTATTTTAATTGTCCCCGATTTCCATAGCATATTTCAGTGGCAAGGTCACATTACAAGTCAGACATATCCTGCTAATGGGTTGTAGCCTCACAATTACCCACTGCCACAACAGCAAAAATGATCCAAATGTATTGCTATTTGAATGTAATCCTAAACCATGATCAGCAGCGTGGCTCATGACTGTCCTCTTAGCAGGGCTGAAGATAAGCCAGAACCCAGAGCCTTCATTCCCACCCTTCTGTAGATCTGCCATGCCAGTAATTCAGTTAAGGGAACATAGATGTGCTGAAGCCATTCTTGCTGCAGCGATTAGCACTGCTCCTGTTACAGTTAGGAGTAAGGAATGTTTACAAATGTCCTTGAGGTAAAAGGACCCCTAAGTAATTACTGTAATTGCACAAGAATTGCTTTTAATTGCTGGGCTTGCCAGAAAGGCCTTTCTGAGGAAATCTGTGCAGCCAATTGCATTGCTGCCTCCTCAGATCAATGCGAGATTAGTCCCAGTGCACGGGGCAAAGGAGCAGACTATTAGCATTTCATTAGCAACAGCCTGCTGCAGGACTCAAATCAGGGATGATCTGGGCAGGACACACCTTCAGATGTTTATGAATAACTGATAATTGCCTCCTCTGTTCTTCTTTTTTTTGCCTTCCTTTTCTTCACTGTCTTTCGAACAAAATCTTGCCGTAATAGTCAGATTTCCATACATTGAACCCTCCCATTAAGAACAGAGTATGTGCATCAGCAGCACAATTGTTTTCAGTGTATTTTTCTAATCAGTTTTAGGATAAATAGGGGAAAAAAATCAAACACCTTCAGCTTATATCCAGACTGTCTTTTTTTTCCTCTTTCTGCCAAAACAGGCAAAATTCCTGCTAGTTAGTGGCAGTTTACATGTGAAATATTTCTTCTGCACCGTTGAGCTCCAGTTTGTTCGCCCATCTTTTCCATAAGCTCTGCTATCTGTCAGAGGCAGACTTAAGCTCTTCCCAACTTACTGAAAGTGTAGCATCTTTTTTAACAATCCATGAATTCATATGTGTGTAACAGAGAGGAAAAGAGGAAGCCAGAACATCAGTAACATGACCTTGCTGAAGAACCAGAAGTAACATGGAGCCACTGGTTTAAAAAACATATGTATGTATGTATTGCCATCTAATTATTGAATAAATCTAGCAGATGCCCTGAAGATCCATCAGTCTTATAAAGCAAAATGAAAACAAGACAAAAAAATTAAAAATTAGACTTAACTGCCAGAATTAGAACTCCAAATTTTTCTCTTTTGCCTGTGTTTAAGCATTTCCTAAATGTTCAGTTTCAGCTTGGACAGAGCCATGTACATCTGGCACTTTTTATTGACTTGAGGTTATTATTTACTCAAGAAATTATCTAAGATTTGAGGCCCTAAATTTTAGGTTTCTGTCTTTCTAAAGGCCAAGACACTTGGAAAATTCTGATAGAATGAGTACTTTTTCAGGTTCTTTGCAGAAAAAACAATTTATTGAAACCAAAATCAGAATTTAAATGAATATTCCCTTTTGTAGAATTAATTAAAATTAATTCTTTTTTTTCTGCAAAGCAGCATGTGCATAAAATCTTTTTCATTTTTACCATCTTTGCTCATCTTGAATAATTCTTAGTGCACTTGTAAGGGGCACCAACATGGAAAGACTAATGATACTGCTGAGGCTACAACTATGGGCTTCTCTCTCCTTTTTTCTTGATCTGGGAAGAAGTATTCAGTGCATTCAGCATTCTGTCATTTTGTCTGACCTGTCACCCTGTGAGATTCATTCAAATACGTCCCATTTATCGCTGGTCACCACAGGCATCAGCCTCTCTCTGTTGTACTGCCTCTGCAGGGGATAGGATCAGAAACCAGCAATTAGGGAAGGGTTAAAGACACCTGAGGATACTGGTGAAGGTGACAGTAAAATTAATTTCGTGTTTGAGTTCTGGTTTTGTCTGCTGAGATCTTCAGGAAATGTTCAAGATGTTATCTCAGCAATTTACAGGGGGTTTTTTTTAATGTGATTTATCGTTACCCATTTACAGCAGAGTTCCTGCTGTTCACTTTATAGTTTTGTTTTTCGTTGTTTTGGTGAGATATGACATTAATTTGCCTTCACATCTTTTATTCATTTCAACTATGCAAAAATCCCCTAATATGTGTTACCACATGGACTCTGGAAAATACAACATATGACTTCAGTCAAGATTGGAGAAATACATGCACATATATTATGAAGAAACATAGAAGTCTCTCTTGCAAGAGGCTGTGACAATATTTGTGTATTTGTGAGAGAACTATAAACCCTCTCACTGAAGGCACCCAGTCCCTTTCTCTGATTATCCATGTGGTATGGAACAAGCCCCGAGCAGCAGACAGGAGTGGAGTTTATTTACTGTTTCTTGCACTAAGCTTGTATACGAGTGATAATTTTGTTTTACACTTTCCCAAGCCAATAGAAAACAGTTGAGCACAACCTTTTTTTAAGTGCTTTTCTGCCATTCTGTTTTCATTAACTTCAGAAGAAAGATGGGACTGCACTGGCTCACAAATATTTGCTTGTTAGGGAAAACAGTTTAGGTGTCAAGGTTTGTGGCAGGTGTAAATTGAGTGATTCCATATGGTCTTAAAAATTACTCAAGCTCAGCATCAAATCCCATGTTAAAAGATTCAGAAAAATGCAGAACAACCTAACTTAGCATCCATCACTTTAGGAACCTCTTTGCCTTTTCACTATGATGGATGAACAGAGGAACCATGGCAGATCTGTCATATCCATGTGACTTTGTCTGGAAAGCTGTTAAACTCCTCAAATTCATCCTAGAGCCTCTCCTTACTCAAAAAGTAGAATCTCTGTAAGTTAAGAGAGGCTTCAGGTGCTTCTCCCAGGGTTTAGTTCCTCTAGGCACTGGCAATTTTCCAAGCTAAATTAACCTAATAATTATTAAATCTGCTTCATTCAGAATCAGTACTGTTAAAGACAATGGTACCATTTCTTAATTTCAAAAATAAAATAAAAATTACGGCTGGCTCACATGTTCCAGCTCTGTCCTCATCCCTGCTATTGAAGTATTCCTGCCCTGCCTACCACCGGCAACAGGACTGAACTTAGCTGGAAGTGCTGTTTTTATTTCCTTATTTAGGAGTTAGGTATTCTGTGTCCTTCTCTGAACATATCTAGAATGGAGCCATAAATCAAATTGATAATGTTTCCAGGGTGTGATTGTATGAAATCACTGCCTTTTATATTATATTTAAAATCATGACCAAATTCTCTTCATGAAATACGGTATTTTCCAAACAATTTAGAAGCTTTCATTCTGAGTTCTAATTTTCCACTAAAAACGTGAAGTAGGATCTTGGAATGTGCAGAGAAACACACTGGGCAGTGTGGTGCAATTGCTTCCCTCAGTGGTGAGAGAGGAAAATAGGACAGTCAGTTATTTTTACCTCATGGTTTGTTTCAATCTAACACCTTTGCTTGGTAATTATTCCTCCAAAATACAAACAGATGTCACATTGATGAGAACATTGTCCAGCAGTAGTAGAGAATGACTTGGCTTTTAGCATAAAATATATTTGACTGGAAGTTTCTCAGGCCTCATTAGGTTGCAGGAAGAAGCAATTGGGAGTCATCCCGATAACCAAAGTCTCCTTAGTGGGTTTAAGGGGGGGTAAAAAGGAGATTGTTCATATTCCATATGCAGTGTGTCAAACTAGAGATATGCAAGAGCCAGTGGCAGCAACAGGAATGGCAGCTGAGAGGGTGCTGGGAGTGATGTCGTATCGAGTGCTGGTCAGGCTGCTTCTCCACTTGGCAGCAGAACCACTCAATAACTGGCAACTTCCAGATTCCCTGGAGCCTGTTGGAAATCTGCTGGGCTTTCCACGTGACTTGGGCAATAATTTTTAATAATATTTATCTGCTGTGCACAGAATCCAGAGAACTCAAGCACGTGGCCTACAGGGCCTGTACCATTTTTAATGTACCACAATAAGAATTGCATGCTAAACCTGTATGGGATATTACAGGTTTTTTGGTAAGTCATGATGCTGAAATTTGGTCAGCTTATTGCTAAATGCCATTGTGTAGTTTGCCAAGCCCAGTTCTGCACAGTCAGCAGACAGATTTTGTTAATACTTAGAAAGATTTGAAACTCTGAAATGGAACTCTTAAAAAAAAAAAAAAAAAGGAAAAGCTGTATTATAAAAGCCAACACATCAAAACATTCCAGCTGTCAAATTTCATGGTTCCACTACGGATCTTGGATCTTGGCTTATTGTCTTGGGTTTGTAGTTTTTTAATTAGACTTTGAATTCTAATAAGATGAAAATATGTTTTCCTTTTTTTTTTTTTTTAAAACAAAAAATTAGTTTTCAGGCCATTAGCATATTTATATAAGTAATAGTGAAAGCGACCTTTAGTTAAAAATTCACAGTAAATTAACTTTTCCCTTAATAAAAATGATATTTTATAGCCACTTTAATTATCCATAATAGAACACAACACTAGTCTGACAGGAGTTCTCACAGGAAAAATATGATCTATCAGTAAATTTAGCTGTGTCAATTTGCCTTGAAAGGAACACTTAAGCCTAGAATTCGGTTCACACAAAGTTTGAGCATTTAGCTCACATCAGGGGAAGAGAAGAATATTAAACAAAAGTGGAATATCTTTTCCCTGTATAGGCAGATTTTGAGAATTTATAAATGTTTCCAATATCTTCATGGTTAGATACATGAAGCTTTATTTTAATTAGGTAGGCATATGTTAGGATACATTAGGAAACAAAATACAACCAGTGTATATTTTCAATACGCTGTTCTGCAAGCACTGAGATAATCATTTGAAAAAATAATTTATTTCAACTACAAATGGTACATCATAATGTCAGAGAAATGAATACAAATGCTGACGTTTCCAAGAATTAAGTAGGATTTTAGCTTTAGCTCTCCATCTCTTTCCCCACTAACCAAAATGAATATGTAATGCCTCAAAGAAAGTAGTTTGATATTGTAATCTTTGATACCAGCATGATTAAAAAAAGCATTAAGAAAGGTTGATTTGTACACAGTGCTGAAAAATCGGTGCTGCCTGGGAGAATGATGAATAGTGGAAGCTGCTATCAAAATAGAAGTAATTGCTGATACATCTATGTATATTTTAGCACTATTTTTAATTTGGGTTTTCTTATATCATTGCACACCATAAAAATTCTAGATGAAGAATTACTATTAGGAAAATTTTAGAAGACTAACCATTGAGAACAGTCATAGCTGGACCTAACTCAGAAATATTTTTTGTATTTAAAAACCAAGAACCATTTTGTACTCAGCCCTTTGCCTGCTGCCCTAGATTCTTGCTCAGATGGAGTTGTGGTGGGAGAAAAAAACCATCGTGTGTTCCTTGGGTGTGTGCTGGAGTAGGACCATGAGCTGGAGGCAGTTACTGGGTTCAGACTTGTGCATCTGGGTTGCTTAAAGACCTGGGAAACTGTTAAATCTTGGAAAGGAACATGTTATGGATTGTGTTTCCATGTTTACTAATACAAGGATTAAATGCTACACGAGTCTCTGCTAAGGCCCAGGCAGATCAACTTGTTTGATCTTTGCAGGGAGAAGGAATAACTACTGGAGCTGCAGGAATTCAAGGTGACAGAAAAACAGCATTTAGGAGGCATTCAAATTTGTCAGGCTAGCTGTGTGTAAATGATTTCCTTACTTTACAGGAAGATTTCATCCCTGCACCTATAGCAAAAGAGGGCAAGAAATTATTTTCTCCGGTAATCTTTATTTTTGGGGGCATTAAAAGTTTCTCAGTTTGTCTGAGGATGAAATGAAGCTTTGCTGAAGTTTATCACCTAATAATTTGGGCATTGAGTTTACTTGAAGTTTGGTTCCTGGACCCTGACAGTTGCCCTGTCCTGAGCAGGGATGAAAAAGTAACTAGAGGAGAAGAGGGAGAGGAGGGTAGCAAGAACTGCATGAGCATTTAGGATGAAAATGCAAAAAGTCACATTTCAAATAAAGAAAAACTATGGAAAAGTTTAATTTGAGAAAGTGTTTTAAATATGCTTCTGATGAAGGACTTGATAAAAGCACGAGGGAAGTAAAAAAAAAGGAAAGTTAAATATTTTCTGCATGGTTAAAAACACTCATTCTTTAAATCACATAAACTAAGTTTTTGCTTAACAAACTCAAACAGGATGGCAGTGCCACTGCACTGTTATCTATCCGGCCAGCTTGTTTAAGAAATATGAAACTTGGGCTCAATTCCTCCATCAGCCTGAGGGCATTTGAGTCCTGCCCAGGAACTTGCTCAAATCGTGATGAAGTATCTCATTTAAAAAATTCGTATTTTTCTATGAAACGTTACTTATCAGCCTTCTCTCATTGTGGAACACAGTGCAGGGAATCTGTAATTTTTTTCTGGTTCACGGAGTTTACCATCTTCTTTTTCCAGGAGAAATCAGCATATTTTAATATTAAACAAAAATCTTGACTTAATCATTTCCCTGTGTATTAAGCTCGTTAAGAAGTATCAGGCTCTCCAATCCATTAATTTAATATGAGTGGTGTCGCCTGCAGTAACGCTGCTGAATTTATTGCCCAAAGATAACATTTGGATAACGAGATCATTCCTTTACAAATGACTTCTGAAAAAAAAAACACTGCCCTTATAGAACCTAATTTAATTAATCTTCTAGATGGAGGCAGTAGTCAGTAAGAAGAATTTGATGTTTAGCCCCACTCTTATGAATATTAATATTTAATAAAATGATTCTTCGGTTCGTGAATACTATAAATGAGCATTCAGAGCTCCAGCCCTAGAAGTTACCAGTAGTTATTTTTGGTCCTCTGTTCTTGTAAACAAAGACTCTCGGTTTCCTGCATTTGATTTATACAAAATTTTAACAACAGAATTGTGGTGGAACTCTTGTTTAAGGGAGAAGAGCATTAATGAGTGTGGACCATGCCTGCCCTGAGCTGCCCTTGGAGAACTCCACTGTGTGTCTGCATGTATGATTTGAGAATTAACATTAACAGCACCTGACATGTTAAATTGTGTAATTATGCTAAGATACATAAATAGAAGCACAATTTTTAGGTTCCTGTGTGAACAGAAGCTAATTTCACTATAAAAATGATGTAAGAAGCCTTTTTCTTTAAAAGACTAGAATGAACCAACCTTTATCTTTTCACACATGCTGAATTAACACGAGCAAATCATTAAATCTGTCTCCCACATTTCACCCCTTCAGGGGCTCCCTTATGACACGCTGAATTTCTAAATCTAATAATATCCAGCACTGAGACAGCTTCAGCTCCCATGGGGGGCTGTGCACTGAAGCTGGACCCAGCCTCTGCCACACAAACAATTTGCCATTTTTGTGCAAGATTTACACCTTGTGGTCTAGGAAGAATTACAGGAAATAAATTCGCGAACAATGTGGTGTTTGTGCTATCTTAATTTTTGAAAAAAAGTTCATTAATTCTGTTGAAATCACATTAATAAATACCAGAAAGAGATGGGGCATTCATGTGACCCTCATAAAGGGCAATATCCCGCAGGCAAGATTTCACTGGCTTTTTGAGACTTAATTCAGTGTTTCCTGGAAATGTGGAGAGATCAAGTATTCATTGACCAGCTTTTTCCTCCTTTCACTAGTAAAGTCCTTTGTAAAAAAATTAAAATCAAAACAGTTCTTTTGCTTGAAAGCGCCCTCAAAAGGCATAGAGATATCTAAAGCTGGATCTGAAATGGTTCTCGAAGGAAAGGGAAAAAACAGCTGAGAGAGTTTGCACTCAAATCTAAATGTTCACTGCAGTTTCATCTTCTCTGTGCAATTCTCAAAGAGCCACTTTTACTTCAAAATTGCACATTTTCCTTCAAGAGGGATCCACTTTGTTGTGCTTTGGTTGTACAAGAGTTCTACAGGTAGCTGTCAGTCTGCTGTGGGCTGCATCTTCACCTGCTTCCATGTGCTGTTGCATTTCAGGGTATTTGGCTGAGTAGTTTTATTTTCTGTAATCATTCAGGTAAGTCATGTTTTAGGCAAATTTCTGTTCTTTAGACTTTGTTGTTGCAGTGTGGATGAACGAAGGGAATTCACTTGCTCTCTTTGCTAATTGTATGACAGCAAATTTATACCACAGGCTTTGCAATCACTCCCTTAGTAACCCTGGAGTAGGAATAAAGGGGGAAAGTGTCGCTGGGGTGATATGACAGTTACAGCACTGAACAACTATTCCTAAGCCTCCAGAGGTAATTACTTCAAGCTCAATAAAGTGCATGTCCTCCTCACTGTTGGAGCAGTACCTTAGATGATTTTGTGCTTTGTTATGCATTTAATTCCCCCTCCCACTAAATGCTGTATAACATTGTGGCTGCATATAGAATTATAGGATATTTTTAGACTAAACAATCGATTATTGGAGGAGGCAGTGCTGTTTTTTGCAGTACCCTGTTTACGTATGAGAATTCTCTGAAGCTTGGCAGGTCAGTAATTTGTGCCAGCAGGCCTGTAACTGAGCTCTAACATTTCTAGAAGGATGTAAGTTTAAATATTGCGTCTTCTAGAAACACACTTCTGCTCTTGTTACCATGACTGAGCTAGATGCAGCAAGGGAAGGAAAGATGGAGAAAGGGAGAGTCTGAATTTGGGTTTCTGAGATAATACAAGAGTGAAAGTCAGTCCTATCTGTTTTCAAAATGGTGTATCCTGTTACGTTGTCTTATCAGAGAACATTTGTAGCAAGGTGTGTTTTTCATTCCTCAGTTATCTATTTCAGGTACTGTGAAGAATTCCCCCAAGCCTGATGAGGGTGAGTTGCAGGAGGTGATTTTTAAATGCTGTTACACCTGCAAGGAACAAGACACTTCCCTTCTCCTGCCATGCCCTGCACAGGGCAGGCTGTACCTTCCACTTGGAGATGTTGGAAGCTAGAACCATTGTGCCGTGGGTGTAGCAGGTATGTGTGTTTCTGTGTTGCTGATTAATACAGAAAATGTGAGGCCTGACCTAGAATAATACTGCATTTGTCATGCAGTGTTTGTTGAGATTATGGTTTTTATGTCCGGACACTGAGGCAATCACATGATGTGGATATTTTGCAAAAGCTAAGAAATAAAGTATTTTACTGATCTATTGGAGCTGTTACAGCAGTGCAACAGCTGCTGAGGTGCAGTTCAGTGAGAGAGGAACGAAACTGGTCTATTCACCTGCACAGCACAGATAAAAATTAATAAGAAAGTGGGAAGTTAAATAATGAATGAACATCCAAAGGTGAGAAGGTGAAAGATGAGCAGCAACACATTCCAGTGTTAGAAGTTAAGTTAGAAATTCTCATCAGTCATTAAAATAAAGGGTAAAGATGGAAGAGTTTGCTCAGAGCAAAGGGTTGGTAAGACTTGAGCAGCAACTTCAAATACTAACAGAGGAACTGAATCCCTGCACTTCCCAGGTATGTTGCTTGCAGACTCACTTGAGAGTACAGCTATTTGCAGATAAAAGCTATTCTAAAGTAGCAGCATGGAAATACAGACTATGAATTTAGCTTTTAGAAAGGAGTCATACCCATTTAGGCAAACAGGGATGGAATAAAGCACAAATGCTTGTAGCCAGATACAAAAGCAGGGATTCTGCTGTTCACCCGAAGTTTTCCAGAGCAACCAGCTTCCACAGAAACCCAGAGCTCGCCACAGCAATTACGCAGGTAAGCTCCCACTTCAAACCACAGCCCACAGTGCTGATAAAACACACACCCGGAAAGTATTATTTCCAAAGGTATTGGTGTTTACTTTCTTTTGGATGTGAATCTTAAAGAACACTTGTGTTGCTTGTTGTGTGGGAGTTTTATATCTTAAACTCTTGTGAATTCTCCTACCCTGAACCGGCCTGTGTAGAGCCCAGAGGGTCAGCTGGGGCAATTCCTGTTGTCCCTGCTGGAGCCCACACTGTCTTGTCCTACACTGTGTTATCCTACAGAAAAGGCTTCCAGGGCAAACCTGGCTCTTCTTAGCCAACGTGGTCTCTTTTGGTAGAAAATCAGTGCTTTATTTCTTTGAAAATGCTGGGACCCAGCATGGTCTGAGCTGCCTTTACCTCCAGGGCAGGGGAGCCCTCAGAACAGGGGCCGTGTCCTTTGCTCTGCTCTGCTCCCCTGGGGCTCCCCAGGCCTGGCTGTGCTTTGATGGTCCCTGTGGGGCCCACACGGACAGACGGCGCCATTTTGGGTGAGGGGCACAGTCCGACATGTCGGGTAAGGGGGGGTTGTGGGGGTGTTGGACTGCCATTTTGGGTAAGGGTATGGGGGGAGTCACTCCACTGTATTGTGTCAGACTGTGAGGCACTCTGCCATTTTCTGTCAGGCTGTGGGGGTCACTCCACCATTTTCTGTCAGGCTGTGGGGCCTTCTGCCCTTTTGTGACAGGCTGTGGAGTCACTCCGCCATTT
>VZRR01005871.1:0-93125 GCA_013398015.1 Oreocharis arfaki | reverse complement strand
TGTATCAGGCTGTGGGGTCACTCCGCCTTTTTGTGACAGGCTGTGGGGCCTTCGGCCATTTTGTGACAGGCTGTGGGGTCACTCCGCCATTTTGTGTTAACCTCTGGGGTCACTCTGCCATTTTGTGTCAGGCTGTGGGGTCACTCCGCCATTTTGTGTCAGCCCATGGGGTCACTCTGCCATTTTGTGTCAGGCCATGGGTTTGGCCATCTCCATTTGTGTGTGGACAGAGGCTGACTGAGGCTCAGTGGGTGGAGGTGGAGCAGCGATGTCCCCCCTATGCAGATCTCACTCAGTTTCCCCCACACTTCCCTGCCTGGTTGTTTGGAGCCACTCAGCCATCCCTCTGGTCTCCTACAGAGACAAAGGGGAAGTATTAACTACTCTGTATTTAATATGCAAAAGAATTAAAATAGCATGTGCCATATGGTTCTGCTTTCCTTACGAGAAGTTATGTGGTGAACTGAGGAGGAAGCCCAGATTTGCCGATTTTTCAAGATGCGAGATGATCAGATTTTAATTCTTCTCTATCCAAAACTTCAATACAAGGCAAATGTACTGGAATAAATGCCTTCTAAGGTGCTGAGGAGGTCACATTTGTCATTTGCAAAGCTTTCTGGGCCTGAGCCGAGGTCCCTGCAGTGGTGCCAGGATGCCCATCCCGTGCTGTACATCCTCAGTGGAAAAACCTGAGGTGAAAATGCACTGTGCACATATTTTTCAAGGGTTCTGTCTGCTTTTCTCACAGCAGAGAAAAGGTGGGTCACTTATGGCCAAGGTGGGTCACTTATGGCTTCCCATCTGGATTATATATCCTTAAAAGCAGCCATTTATTTATCAGTTGATAAAAGTGCAAGGCTTCTGTTTCATAGATAAATAGTATTTTATTTGGTGGTAGGCGATTATTTGTATTAACATATAAAATAGCATTCTTAAAAGGACCGGTATTTCCTGACTGAAAAGCTTTCCCATTAAATTCACTTTGAAGAGAAAACTGTACAAAGACTGGATTTATTACTCAACAGATGCTTATCACATTGCTTAATGCTCTATTTCATGGTCCATATTCATCATCCTTTTTGATTCTTAAATCTACACCCAATTCTTTTTGAACATCTGGTGTTCTTTCTCTTCTGTGTTTGTAAGAGAATAATTTGTTTGGGCAAAGTGTTTCGTCTTGTAATGCTCTTAATCCCCATGGGTGATTGAATCATAGGCAGGAGAGCAGGACTTCTGTGATTAAATGGAAAGAGGTTTGCAAGATTGTTTCATTTTCTGATAAATATATATTTATTCCTTCAGTGACTTCATCTGTTGGCAGCCTTTGACATAAATCTGCTGATGGTGAGAACTGTCCTTGCTAAGGAAATTGTTCTGTGAACCATTGAGCTGTATGCAGAATTTAAGATAAATTAAAAAAACCAAATAAACAAACATAGATTTCTCTTTAGAGCGGCCATTAAACTGAGGAATATAGTTTGTTGCGAATTTAGAAACTGTTCAACGTATTTTTGCATTAGGTGTTTGCCATGTGCCAAAGCATATTGATTTGATTTTTGATAAGCACATGGGGCTTGATGTCATCTGAAGAGCTTATGCAGCAGCACTGAAATTACAGCTTGCATTCTTGACATCTCAGTAGAAAACTTGAAAATATTTCTTCCTTTTTCAAGTCATTGGTATTTTCTGGTACTTTTGAATTATGTTAATTTTTAATTTTATTTACTGTCATATTTGATGAAGCATCGGAAGTCTGGGAACGGTGAAATTTTCTTACAACTTTTCGTCTTGCTGGTGCCTTGTCAGCCTGAAATACGTAGAGACTTACATGTATTTTCCCAAGAGATTGCCATTTCTCAGACAAGTGTTGAAATAGTAGTTGACATCTTTAATAAGAAAATGGAGCCAGGGAACAGAATGAGTAAATTAAAACAGCCATTAATTTGATTCTAGATTTGATCTTTAAAAAAAAAAAGTCTAGACATGAATTAGTATTGAAAGAACTGCCATGATTATAGAATTAATCCTTGCCTGGAATCAGATATTAGAGATCACTTATGATCAGCCAGCACAAGTTCAGAGTCCCACAGCTAATAGTTGACATAAATAATTGGAAATTGAGAGGTGAATAAAATAGCTAAATGGGAGATGCACTGGTTTATGAAACAATTTCAGGGTACAGTTGTTTTTTTCCTCTGCAGAGAATGGGTAATCTTTTTTACATATAAAATAAGACTCGACTTTAAAGTATTTTTAATTTATTCCAAGTTGATATTTTTATTTGCTTCTTAAGTGGGTTAACTTTAATAATTGCTTATTGATTGTTCATAAGCAGTGGCTCATATGCAGTGTTCATATTCTTTGATTGTTCATGTTTTCTGCCCTGTTAGATCACTATGGATTTATTCAAAATTTTTTACACTCTTGAGCTGCCCGAAAAAATTTGGGTCATCTGTAAATTTTGTCTATTTGTGGTGGAAAATATCTGAAAGCAGTAATGCAAACAGCATTTTTTCAGGTTGTTTGGCATCCAAATTTTCGTTTGTTAAACATCATCGTTAAGTGGATTTACGGTATCCATGTAGGCTTCATTTGTGTGACATAGGCCATTTTCCCAAGAAATTATGGTTTAAAATGAGAAAATGGTCAGCTGTAATGATTCATCTACTAACACTGAGAAATGGGAAAATGTGTTGGCAATTTGTAAATATTTCTATATTCTTTTTGTGCTCCTGTTGCCTCTCACTTGTGCTGTGCCTAAAACAAAGAGGTTGATGCAGCTTTTCCTCGCAACTGTAATGAAAAAGGTTTGTGTTTGGAGAAGGTGAATGTGGCTGACATTATGCTTTTTCTCAATATTTTAATTGGAAAATCCAGTCCTTGTGAATTCTGAGAAGTTTGGAGAAGCTGGAACCTGCTCCGAGAGACAGAAGTAAGTTTGTCTTCCCCAGTACGCTTTCTGGAGGTCCAGCTGCTAACTCTGGGTGTATGGGATTGCCAAAATGTGGAAGTGTCATTGAGGGATTTTATTTCCTTCCAGGGTAAGTCTCTTAACCCTGCTGTGGTGAGAAATAAAGGAAGCCTTTTTTTTGTGTGATGGGATTCTAAAAGTTTGCAAAATAGAGAATAAGGCTGAGACATGAGTAACGTGGAATAAGTGATGTCTAAACGATGATTTTAGTGACAACTGGACGCTGTCATCTCCTAATTTCTCATTGCTTCAGAGTCTTTGTACACTATCAGACAAGTTTCTAGCAAAATTCTGGAAGCGCTCAGGGTTTTGGAACCACAGCCAGTGGATGCTGTAACTCACTGCATTTAGTTTTTAACTGGTGCAAGCTAAGTAAGTGTCTAACAATGGTTTTGAATGAAAAATGGAACCATAACTCGGCACATTTCCAAAAGATCACTGAGGGGCAGCGTTTTTATCATTGAGCAACTTTATTTAATTACAGTTTTTAATTCTGTTGAAGATTACTTTGCATTTTTAATCTCTGATGTCCTTACTCTGATCCAATCCTTTTGTTCTTCAGTTATCACTGAACAGTACATTTTAGTAATAACAGTAGAAACAAGAGCTAACATTTTTTTTCGTTGTTGAGATTTGCTCAGCCATCCTGTGTCCAGATCTTGTAGGTTTTTCGAGTCAGTTTGGAGGAATACAGGGATCTCTTCTCCTTTTTTATTGTTTGTGAGCAAGTCTGTAAAGAGAAAAAGTAAGGTGTGTGGGGGTTTTGCAGAAGGAATTAATTTCAATTTAGCTGCAAAATAAGGACTTGTGTGAGATGTTGGTTTCAAAGCCAAGTGCTGTGGTGACAGCAATAGTTTATGGGGTTTTTCACATGAAGTTTTCTAATTCCTTTTGTTCTCTCATTAAAGCATATGTGTGTTCCTGCTCCAAGGAATTGCTTCCTTGCCTCCTTACACCTGTGTCACCACATCAGCTGCAAGACATGATCTAGTAATGACTGAGTATCTGCCTGACCCTGCTGGTGCAGCTGACTTTCGCTGAATCTGCCTTTCCAAGTCACTGTTCTTTGTGCAAAAGTCAAGCAGGAGAAGAAATCAGGAGGTCCCTGACAGTACCAGCACAGGTATAATTTTTAATTGAAAATCTTTTCACTGCCATGGCCTTAGGGCATAGCTGATCTTGGTTTTACTTAACTGTTCCATATGTCACTGGATGCAAATGATTAAAACTCGTATTGTTCTCAAAATATTAATTTTGCTCAGAACATCAGACTCTGCTTTTTCTCTTTTCTCCGTTCTTTTTGGTGAAAATTTGTAGCCAAATTGGGATATGTCATTCGATACGGAATATTGAGAAAAGTCACATAATTTAATGCAAAGCATTCTTTGAGCTAAAGGTACCTAAACTTAACCAGAATATATGAGTGAGGGATCTGCTAGGATGCTTTGTATCAGATCCAGCTTGGCCCTGCTCTAAAACAATAACCATAAAGGTGAAAAACAAGACTCATTAGGCATCGGGAAATGAAATCTAACAGATTGAGGCTAAAAATTTTTAACGTTTACAAAAACACTGGAATTTATAAAATGGTCTTTCAGATGGCATGGCACAAATATTGTTTAGAAGCCATAATAAATTTTCTCTCCGATGAGTTTCAAATATTCAAGTCCTATATTAGCATATTTATCCCTCCATGTAAAACTGCATCCCAAAATGTCAGCCTGGTGAGACAGTTGTGAAACTTAGCATTTATGTCTGTTTATTATGTGATACATTATAGTAGAGTCTCATGGAATAGTTATAAACTAATTCCTAATACTATTTGCCTGAATTATTCATTTGCTGTGTTGCTACCATGATTTTGGGGCAAAGGTGATAATGCTTAGCTATATTCCTAGCAGTTCTTAAAAATAATTGGATTAGAAATCATGCACTGAGGACCTACTTATTATTCTTAACGGTTCAAGACTTATGTAAGTGTTTTAATCAAGCAGTAAATGATATGTGTCTCAGACTACTTTCTTTCCTGGGTTTTGAATTGCAATCATGTAAGCACTTGAGCACAAGCCTTTCCATTTGGCACAACGAATTTTGGTAGCACTTTGCCTTTCTCATTCCTCACAGTAGGAAATAAACCCCAGCCGTTAATGTTAGAGGCAAGCCGCGCTGTGCTGTCTAAGTAAATACACAGAATTAGCACGTCAGTGAACTAATGCGACCAGAATTAATCTGATACACCTGCAGAATGCCTTACCCAAATCAGCCCTAATTGACTGCCATTGGTGTTTGTCTGGCTTGCTAATGGAACTCCAGTTTTTAGCGAGGCAAACAGCCTGGTGTGTGTTTTCATTAGAGCTGCCGTGCCTGCATTGTGCTGCACCTGCCCGCTCCCCAAATGCTTGTTAGAGCTGTCATATACTTTTATGAGGACGGGAGCAATGTTCTGGCAAGCCGACTTGACTCGAATTGTGCTGGGACATAAAACATGAAGACCCACTTGTGATTGCAAAGGCAGTAAGTCTAATTTGATTAAGGCTCTGGTGGCATGGCGTATTATGGACGCCGTTTGTCATTCCTCAGGAGTGCTCCTGGAAGGATCACGTGGAGAGGAGGCGCGATTGGAGCCCGCGGACACGGCCGGCACCTTCCGTGCTCAGGGGAGGAGCGGGGAAGTGCCAGGAGATCATGAGCAGTATTGGCTTTAAAATAAAAAGGAATGGGAAAGGCCGCAAGGAGGAATTCCTGCCTTCTGAAATGAGGGAAAAGTTTTCAGTGGGAGCGTGATTTTCTCCTTAAGATTTATGTTACCGAGTCTCAGCTACTAAAAACTCCACGATTTCAAACCTCAAAACTCTGTTGTTAAACGACGGGGTCTTATTTTCCAAAAATATTCTAAAAAAAGCTTCTATGGGTTGCTAAGCAACTGGGCTTGGACAAAAAGGCCAGATCCTCAGTTTATGTATTTCTAGGTGTGTGTTGGAATATAATATCCCCCCCATTCTTCGTAGCTGTGGGTCAGGGTAGTGTCTGTCAGGCAGATTTGATGCTGTGTACAGAGAATTTAGCTGATCAAATGATTTTACAGAGATGGCAAACATTAAATCTTCTGTCAGTGTCACTACGATAACAAAAATATCTCCTTGTGGTAAATTGCAAGGGTTTTAAATTTTTCCATCTCAAGCATCCCTCTGGAATATGTGTCTGAAATTTTGTTTTCTGCCTTTTAGTTTTTAAGTGTCTTAGTGTATAAATATTGCTGAAAGTCTTCGTTAGAAGGCTCTGAATTCTGTGAGAAGGAGCAGGGTGGAAAAAGGCCTTTTTTCCTCTTTTTTTGGTTTCTTTTTTCCTGGAAATATTCTCTCTCTCTTGACATCAAAATATCTTTGGCTTCACTACTGAAATAGTTGGAATTTCTGCTAATGGACTTCCATGAAAATATGAAAGTTTCGGAGAAATTTAGGATTTTCATAATAATATAAAATAATTTAAACTGTTAAAAATAACTCATGTATTAATATATTTTTATTCATAATTTATGGTAAAAATGGACACTGCTATTTAGATTCCTGTATTTTAGAACAGCTTAGAAATGAAATGTGTACAGTGCGGTCCTTTTATTCTTTTTTCTAAATGTTTTTCATGTATTTTTTTCCCCTGGAAAATACTATTTCCCAAGTAACTTGGCTCGCAGATAACTGTTTGGAAATCCCAAAAAGAAGTGCTCACCAGACCTGGCAGTTCTAAACTGGGTGAAGAACTCTGTCAGTGGAGGGAATGAGAAAAGATCTGTAGTCTTTTTCAGTATAACTATTTATTGTTTGGTGATTTTCCCCTAGAAGCAATATATGTCGTGGGATAATACACAGTGCTGATGGATTAGAGGTGCTTTGAGAAATAAGGGTACACGAATGGAAAGATGAAAATGTGGTGTTTAGTGCTTGGGAAAACACACAATATTTGAGATAGCAGCAGCTTGGTGTTGCCTCTCTGAGAGCTCTGCTCAGTCTGTTCTGTTGACAGTCGTTCTGTCCTGCTTCCATTAGGTCCCTTGCAAGGATCGTGCTTAAAAGCTAAGGGAACAAGCAGAGTTAGGTGAAGAAAAAGCAGAAACCAGTATCATCAATATAATGTAGATATTCAGTTCATCTTCCAGTGACTACTGGTAGAGAAACAACCTTAATTCTTCAAAAACCAAGTGAGGTCTATTCTTATGGTTTGGGGGGTTTTTTGATAAATAAATTACACTGGATATTTTCAGCAGACTATTACAGTTTTTTGAAGCCTTGTGATGTGCATTTTAATTACCACTTACCATGCAGTGCATTGAATGTTTTTAAGCTTGCTCAATGCATTAAAGCAGCAACTGTGTTAATAAATTCTTGTCACTGATTGATATTAAATGACATGTAGCAAACAGTCCATCTGTCTCTGTTCTGTCGTCCCATGCCTTCTTTCATGTTTCCATTACAGAGTCTGTAATAAATAGTCTGATCATTTTGAGTGACATTTGGGATCTTTATTGGACAAGACATTTCAAGTACATCTGTCTTCTGACTGGTTTATAGCTGACAGCTCTAACTACAGCTATTACCTTCCAAAAGGCTGCATTCAAAGTGTTCTCCATATTCCCCTTCCCGATTTCATCTCTGTTTTTCGGAGTGCCTGTTGCTGACATTTCTTGATTGTGTACTTTTTAAACCCAGACACTTCTTTTCCTCGATGATGATGATGATGATTTTGTCATTGTCATGCTGAGTCCAGCTGTATCTGCCTCTCACTCCAAAGTTAATCACGGTCTCTTTTGTCTGATCCTCTTGCTGTCCTCCGTTAGCCTTATCACTTTTGCCACTTCCTACCTTGGTGGGTGTAGCTTCCTCAGGGCTCAGATTTTACAGCTTGTGTAGAATACAGTCCCTGGAAGCCTAGAGCAGAACAACTAAAACTGCCAACTCAGCAGTAGTGTTGGATGTGTCTAATCCTTAGGCTATTACTGAGAGCCACACGATGCTCTAGTTGCTCTTACCTCAACTTGCTGCGAAATTTCTGTGTAATTACTATCAAATCTGATGGCTAAACTACAAAGTCCATAGGAGGTTGTTTCTTCTTACCCATTTAGTTCATATTATGCAAGAAGTTGAAGACAGAAACTCTCCTTCCCTCAGTTACCCTGCTTACCATCCCACTGTTGGATTTAGCTCTTTGCTATTTTCAGTCACCCGTTTTTTGGGTGGCCACAACAGTTACCCATGTCTTATCTCCTCATTGCCTGGTGCTGGGAGGTGGCAACTTGTGAGGAGTCACACTGCAGAGATAAGCCTGACACACAAAATTATTTAAATTGACAATAATCCTCTCTTGTGTGCAAACCAAGCCTTAATAGTGCTGCTGAGGATGTGCTGGATTAATTTGCTCTCTCTGCATGAGCAGAGGCAAAGCCAGGGAAACGCCTCCAGCTCCGGTGCCTGGAACCAGAGCTCTGTGCCGTGCCACTCCTTCTGGGGCTCCTGCCACATAAACCATGACATCCTGAGCTAAGAGATAATGGATACAGTGACAGGGTATGTCCTGAAATCCCATGAATGCTACGATGAGCACAGCAGCGCCTGAACATCTTCCTGAAGCACCCAGGCCTCCTTTCCTTCTTACTTTGTTTTGAAAGTTTCTTTGAATATAACTGAACTTGCTTTAAATTATGAGCAAATTTTGCACTCAAGGTGAGCAGTAACTGTTAAAGAGACAGCCACTGTCATAGACAAATCAAACTTTAATTTAAATTAATTTTATTTTAGATACGTGGAAGTAAAAATAGTCTTTACCTGGTTCCCTTTTTTACATCAGCACATTTAGTCCGCAAGTGCAGAACAGTTATTGCTGTTGACTAAACTGTAGTGTGATATGTTGTGTTCTGAGGTTGTACTTCTCCACTTTAAATATTAATATTTCATTATTACAACATTTTATTTCGAACTCTTGTGGAGAATGCAGCATCATGCATTTTTAATTTTCCAGGCAGACACGTTCCCCACACACAGGAGTTTTAATCGCGTGTTTCCCTGTTCCAGAGGAACCCTGGGCTGGAGGATTGGGTGGCTCAAGGGGCCAAGCAGAGCTTTCCACTTGATCCCAGCTCCGCTGGAAGCCGTCGCTGCCTCAGTTTGGTAGAGCCGTGACTGCAGGTCAGTGTAAGCAAACATTGTATTATCTTTGCTCTGTCCCCTCACACACAATTGCATCATACACACACTTAGGTGGGTATAAAGTGACTTGCAGTGGCACCAAGAGCATTTTGTAGCTGTTGTTCTAAAACGTGAGCCATCTTCAGTCAGAACAACGCATTTCTTTTCAAATGCAGCCATGGGCCGTTGAGATTTCTCAGAGTGGCTCAGCACTTTAACAAGTCAGCAGAATTGTCAGATTCTTGCTGCATTGTCTAAGAGCCTTTGACTACCTTAAGTGTATGCAGGCACCTCTGTGAGATTGTGAAAACATTAAAAAAAACCAGGCCAAAATGCCCGTGGCCCACCTCGAACTGCATGACAGAAAGTGCTGTAAGGTTTCAGCTTCAATTGCAAAGTGTCCCTTTTACCCTCTCCCTCAAAAGACAAGACACATGGTAAGAAGTCAAAATATATGTCTAATTAAATAAAATATAAAATAGGGCTGAATCAAGTTACATTTTAAATCCAAGGAGCTCTAGTTCAAGGTCACATCATTTACTCAATTTTAGCCATAAGTCTCCAGATCAATAACAGAGGTTGAAGCCGATAAGAAGTGTTTAACCTTTGGCAAACACCTCTATCTGTTTTGTATAGACCTTGAAAACAAAATCCCAGCTCTGTGTGTTTGCAGTCACACGTGCCTACAGTTTTTACCCATGGAAGAAACAGAAATGATGTTTATGTTAGACACAATGTAAAAGGTGGAATGAACGTATATGCCAAAATATTCTGTTACTCAAAATCCTGTCTTTGTGTGTTCTTACATCTCACAGCTATGATTTAGAATAACATTTACACAAAGGGTTTTTTTAACAGAAATGTATATACTTGAGTTTTAAAGAATATACAAAAAGAAAATAATCAGGATGGGTGACATTGGAGAATTAAGGGTAACATAACATTTCTTTTGCTGCTGTTCAGTGCTCCTCAGAAGTGATTTATCTCTTTGGCTGCTGAATTCAAAACTTAAAGCATTTTAATTGAGGATGACTCAGAGAGAGTGGTTTTAGTTATTATTTTCCATTACACTGAAGCAAAAGATAAGGCTTAATACTGTTTTTCCTGGTTTTCTTCATTTTTTGTTTCACTAAATTAAAACACAAACCTTCACTAAAATTATTTTGCCATCTAGCATGTTACTGGTTTTGGTCTGACTGAAATGTTGTACCCAAGGAAAAAAAGTTCAAGAAATGAAGTGGCCAACTTCCCAAAGTTTTGCAGGCACCAATTGCTATTGCTGTCACTCTTGAGCTAAGAACTTTAGGGTACTGATGTGTGTTCAGTGGATATTAAAGTTGAGAAGAAGAAGTAAAAGTGCTTCAGTGTGATGCCTGAGAATACCACAGGTCTGAGGGGAGACACACTTGAGAGTCAGGTGAAAGAAGGATGGTAGGTGGAGAGCTGAGAGCTGCAGTTCAGGTTTCTGATGGGTTGGGCACTGAGTGCTCTGATCACAGAGCAGCATGACAAGCAGCAGCCACAGCATTCCAGTTTTCACCTTTGCCTTTGGAAGTTTTTCAAAACAGAAAGGATTGAGGAATTTGTCCTGAATTAGCAAATAGTATTATAATGATTGATGTAAATAACAATCACAATGAAGTTGTAGAGCAGCCACCTCAAGCGGAGAAAACACTTGGATGAGTAAATCAGAAATATCAGCAAAAAGTCAGAGGTGGAAATGGGAGGAGGGGACACGCCGCCCATGAGGACTTGCTTTTAATTTCTGGCTTTAATTAAAAAATTTTAATAGGGGTGTGGGGGTGTGGCCCTGTCCCTGGAATAGTGTTCAGCACTGCAGGAAGAGGCCTTTCAGGCATCATATCCTGAAATTTAAACCCAGTAAAAAGAAATTCACGGAATGGAAGATTTGGACTGGAAAATACAAAGTAAAATTTACAGATTAAGCATGTTTATCCCTTCCTAAAGCTTTCAGGTGAGGAGAAAAGAAAGCAACATTACACCAGTCATAAACTCTTTTTTCGTTTGAATGAAAGTATGGAAAATTGCAAGGAAATCCTCTGTAGACTAACGCAAAAAGCGTGTTGCCTGTTCATGTATGACTCTCACCTTTTATATCTTTGAGAATCTGGACATTAGGAATTCATTTTGGCATCTTTAGATGCCAAATGTATGGCGAGAGAGAGTATTTTCAGGCCAATAAAGCCTCACTGAGTTGAACTTGAGAAAAACAACCTTCTGGTGAGGCATGTGTGGGAAAAGCAGCTGCTTAGGATCTCAGTGTCCCCAGGAGCAAAGCAGTAAAGACTCTGGCTCTCATCTATCATGTCCAAGCAGGCAGGACTCACTCTGGGCACAGATGCCTGTTTAATAGCTTTGGAAGTGGCATTAACACAGGTGCAAAGTGGGCAGGAATGTGGAATTGCTTGTTACTGCAAAGCCGTGGCAGCACCATGTAAAATGTGCTGTTACCTGTATCCACCCCGGGTGGTGCCACGTTTGTGTAGGCAACAGCAGGAGCCACCGTGCCCTCACACATATCCCATTAATTTTTAAAGTGGGAAGGCAATTAACTGATTCAGTGGGAAAGCTAAAAATCATTTTCTGCAAGCAACTTATTGCTTAGGAACTTGGAACAACAAAGGTCATGAATGCATTCCCTCATTTCCCTTACCTTCACCTCTCAGCAGTGCAGGGGCTTCAGAGTCTCTCAAGGTCCACAACATCATTGTGTGAGGCCCCGAGGGAGAGCTGATGAACTGAAAAAGAAACAGAAATAGAGAAAATTTTGATTCTTAGAACCCATTAGTTGTCAGAAGAAACTCAATTTAGGCAATTCTTTGAAAAAAAGTTCCTCTTCTAGAAATCAGTTAGAAATTAAGCTAAACTGTCTTTCACTATGATCACACAGGTATCTAAAGGGAAAAAGCCAGAGCACATCAAGTGCAATTTGCAACACATCCTGGGTACAGCTTGTTCTGCAATCCACTGCAATCAATAGAAACCTTTCCCTGATGTTAATGGCTTGGGATCGAGGCCTCCAAGTGAACAGCTGTATCCTGGTGATGCAGTTGTGCACTGTTTCTCCAAGCCTGGCAGCTATTTTGAGGCGAAACAGAAAAAGGTAGCAAACAACTGATTTGCAAAAGGTTAGAACAGCAGAAATCAATTTGGAAAGCTGTAGCTTCTTTGAGATTGTTATTTGATCATGGAAGATCAATTTGAAAATAGGTATTTCTCAAGTCTAAAAACGATGTTTGTGATAAGTATGTTATGCCATAAGTCATGCAGGACTTTGTGTAGGTGGACTGGAACTAATACTTAAAGGAATTCAGTGACATGAACCCATGTATTTGCCTTACAAAATTCTTGCAAAAATTAATGTTGGATAAAAAGCACCCGTTTTTTCTAACTTATCTCTGATGTTTTCTAACTTTTTTCTAATGTTTAAACTTTTGACCTAAGTATTTGGTACAAACTCATAACTCTCTCAAGCAAATAATAATAATTTAAAAGGTGGATAATGCCCTGTTTACTTAAAGTTTCTCAAAAGGAAGATGGACATGTTTGTGAAATATTCTTTCCCACTATCTACAACTTCAGCTTTTTCTGTCTTGTCCTGAGTTATACATCTTGAATGCTCTCAAAGCTGACATATCAGTTAAGTCACCACCAGCAAAGATTTTTGTGGAAATAGTTTTTTTACAAAGACCTTTGTGACTGTCTTCAAAGATAAGAATGGCAAATTTATTTTCAGTCTTATGTAAGAAGAAGGAAGAAACCCCCCAATATCTGGGGTTTTTTTCCTTTAGGAAGACGTGCAGATCACTGAGTTACTGACCAGCCAAGTGCTGAGCTGTTGTTAAAGAGTCCAGAATGCTTGAGCTTCAGCAGTCTCTGGGGAAGGACAAGGACCTGTCAATAAAGAAATACTCCTGCAGCTTCTATTAAACATCTCTTTTCACTGCTAAGCACCTGTTTTGTGTAAGCTCATGAAAAAATTCAGTCATGACTTACCTGCGAGTCTGTTCTTTTTCATTCACTCGAGGCTTGCAGGAAGCAATCATTGAGGAGAGAAGCTATCAAAATATTTATGAAAAATGGAGCCTAGTGCTTGTCAGATGCCGTTTCAGAACTCTTGGAGGCACCAGTGAGAGTGCACACTGTGCAGACTTCTTGAAGAAGGTGCTTATGCTGATCCCAAATGCTTTAGCTGATTGTGGAGCTCCCCAAATAAATCAAATTCAGTGCAGTGCATCTCTTGCTGGTTGCTCAGCATGTTCTTTCCCTGGCTCTGAGTGCAGATTTTAGAGCTCTATAGCAGAACAATTTGCTTTCTGACAATGCAGCAACAGTAGCAACATCAAAACTTTGGGAATTTAATATTCTAATGTCTCATTGTGCTTTCCTTGCTTTGTGTCTCTCTCTAAATTCAGTTACTCCTTACAAAGGGACAGGAGCAGGATATAGAACTTAAAATAATTGTATTTTTTCCATGTTTGAATGTTTATCAGTAACTTTTGAAACTTTGTTTTCTTTTCACAACAGGAAAAGTAGTAAGCACTGAAATAAAACTCATTTAGTGGGTTGTGAAATAAAGCAGCCTAACACACTCCAGTTGAATAATGGATTATCATGGACCATATAATATTCTTTTAAAGGTGCTTCCAGTTCTATATACTCAATTCAGAGTAACTTAGGACTTACTTTACAGAAGTTATGTCATTAATATTGATATTAATCTTAGAAGCAGTGTCAAAAACTGTGTCAGTCAAAAACCTTCGATCCTTTATAAAAATTTTCCAGTATTCGTGTCAGTTTCTGGTGTTTTAAAAGAAGTTTTTTAGCAAAACTTCACTAAGTGTCTCAAACAGCTGAAACACATATAGGACTCAGAAGGGTAATTTTATTTATTGTCTTTTCTCTCTGTGTGAAGAATTTATGTACTGATGGCCGTTTTGGCAGGAATCGTTTGCAAATGCTCGCGGAATATTTTAGATAGTTCTGTGGTTTCTGCTTTTGCTCTGTCAGTAGCTTTTTTTTTTAAGTGGCTGTTAATTTATATGCTGACCTTTGTAAAAAGTGGAAAACTGGTGACTTTCACCTACTTTTTGTGAACTACTGATGGTTCGCCCAAATGTTATCCCTTCGAGAACAGCAGTGTTAATATTAATTATAAAACACAACTAAACCCAGAATATTTTAACCAAATTTTAAGCTTCTGGTATAGAGCTACCGGAATGGTTCTCCATTGTGCTGTTATTGTAAAACACTGATAATATAAAAATCTTAAAATTGACAGTATAAAACTCTAAAACATTGATCAGGATTTAGGTACATATGTATTTATACTCTCATACATCTGTGCACACAGTTTGTTTTTGCTTTACGTTTGGTGAAATACCCAACTTGTACAATATAATTGGCAAAGTAAATGCTGAATACAGCCTATAAAAATCATCTTCTTCGTAAATTTGCCTGGTATTGTAGAAATCTATACTATTAAAACGTATTCACCATGATGCTGTAATCTGTTCTCAGTGATATGCCCTCAGTACCTCAAGGAATGAGTATTTTTCTCACTAATGATATGTTTTTTTCCTTGATTAGTGGAGATTTGATGTTACCGTAAGTATCAAAATAACATCTTGATGCACTCTGTTATAAATTTCAGTATTTCAGAAATGGAAAATATTGACAAGATTAAGGATTAAAAAATGAAAAAGCACTTTTTGTGCAGCTAGATGGGAGCTGAAATGCTTTTAGCATTTGCTGTTTCAACACAACAACAACTGCCTGCAAATCCATGATGTGGTTGAAAGAGTTCTTCATCAGAACTTTTCATTGGAGCACTTTGTTGTTTCTTCCTTATGTTTATATCAATCCTTGGCAGTTTTGAAAGTATTCGTTGGCTTTCCACCATTTTTGTGTCTGGTGACTGCTTAGAATATTCTTATTCCTCTCTTGGGTCAATCTTGCAGAAAAATGCAAATGGGCTTGCATGAAAGAGTGTTTGGCAGAGAACTTGCAAATTAAATAGTAATACTGAAAACTTAGATGGAAAAGCTTGCTTTTACAAAGCTCTCTTGATCTCTAGAATTTCTTGCCAAAATGCTACTGGAGCCAGGGTTTTGCAGCTTGTATTTGCCCTGTGGAACCAGGGAGGAGTTTCCAGGCATGGTCTGACTCCGTGCTGGAACAACATCAAGGTCGGGAAGTCAGATTCCCCTGAAACTGGGATGCACAATTATTTCAGAAAGAACCTGGTCTAAATTTAAGGTAAGACAGCGGTGTTTTCTTTTGGCTCATAAGCAACTTGGGAGATAACAATGGTCCTTTTAAACGATGCAAAACACAGTCATATTTAGTGTGCAGAAAGAATTCCAGTCGCACTGGGGTCGGTTGTTAAATGGAACTGCTTGCATGACTGGACTTTGGCTCTTCCACTGACCATGGAACTTGTCCCTCGAAGGATCAGTCGGGGTGGTAATTGCAGTACTCCCATGCATAAACCCCACGTGTCAGAATGTCTGAAGCCCATTGCCATGTTCCAGTGCTTTAAAACAAGTCTCTGTATAACCTGGACCCTGAGATAACCCAAACTCAGAGGAAGGAGTGATGGAAGTAGAAGGGGTTAGGGGCAGAGTAGGTACGTGGAAATGAGGAGAAGAAAGTCACAAAGAAAGCAGCAGCTCTGGAAGAAGCTCACTGTTAAAGCACAACTTGCTAAAGAGAGGTTTGGGATCTTTTAGGGCTAATCCTCTGTATTTTGAGAACACAATACTCCTAGGATGCTTAGACAAGGAGCCCTGTAATTTTGACTTCTCATGAAACATTTATTACGCAATCTACAGTATCATTACACGAAATTTCCTCCTGCCTGGAAGAAATCTTGTGTGTTAGGGTGCCATTAGATGCTTTATTTTAGTTTAGGACTACTTGTACCAGGGAGTAGGTGTGAGAGTAGTGATAGGAAACCTGCTTGTACTCAGTAATAAATTCACTAGTGATTTGAAGATGGATTCAGTGTCTGGATACAACATTTGCTTGGCTTCCTCGTCAGCAGGAGAAAGGGATGCATGCATAAAGAAGCACAGCACATGGAAGTGGTCTGGAAGTCACAAAGGATGCAGTTAGCCTTTCTAGGTGTGAAAAGTTAGTTAAGCTTTAACCTCTCCAGAAAACTCATTTACAGGACTGGTGTGCGTTAACACCCCAATAATAGTTCAGCTGCCACGCCTCTAATTCACTCTGTTCCAGTATTTGTGATCTGTGAATTCAGCAAAAGTGCATGAATGCTAGTCAGAACATTTAATAGCACTTGATTTTTATGCAAATTTCTTTTTTTGTGGGCTACCATAGACCAATTCATTTAAAATATCAGAGTCCCTAACAGGTGACAGAGATATGAAGAGTCTAAGCAGATGGATTTCTGAAGGCCTAATAATAAGTTTTGTTGTTTTTTTCACTGGTTTGTTTTGGCTCTTTAATCAAAAATCAGGTTGCATGAGATGCTGCTGCTGCTGCAGCTTTTTTTCCCCCCTGAAAAGTGGAGAATTATGTTGTTTGGTCGAGCTTGTTTTGTTGATGCCATCTATTTACTGCGCTGACAGTCCCAGAGGCAGCTGGACCGGTTTTTTTGTGACAGAGGATTCACAGATAAATTTATGTGACATTAAAATGGGGTTATTTATTATTTTTTAAAAATATAATGAGGTTTTGAAATAGGAGGATGTAAGCTCTCAGGTACCATTTGAGATACTGATATTGTCATTACATAATGCTGGTAGGCTGCCGACATGGAGAAAGCTGAAAATGGATCTAAGAGCGGGAACAAGAGGAAAGGCACAATGGTGCTTCCAAAAGTAATTGGTCAGGGGAGAATTATTGCAAACCCAGCTCCTTAATGGGAGGAAACTGCACAGGAGGCAGAAATGGCTGAAATGACCTGGAGATGACAGTGCCTGTACAGGCATGGTGAGCACTAACGTGCAGCACAGGGGGGAAATGCTCAGCTACAGACAGAGCCCGTTTGTGGCACCACTGAGGCCAGCTGAGTGAGCCTTCTTGGCAGGTGCCAGTGCTAAAGGGAAAGGGATTAGCACAGAGCGTCCAGAAGAGGAATAAAAGCCCCAGGAAACGGAATGAAATTGTTAGAACAGTTATTTTTCCTTTTGGTAATAGTGTTTAAAAACTTTCTGCTTGTAGAGCGCACTGAATTAGGTATTTTGAAAGAGAAATACAATAAATTTTGTTTAGGAGTTCGGACTATGTTCAGAGAGAAAACACTAAGGGATTTTCTTTTTTATTTTAGCTTTGACGATTTCTTTTCAGAATTTTTTTTTCACTCAAAATATTTTAATCAAAAAATTACATTTTTAACCCAAGATGAATCTTTAAATACTCACATAAATATATGTGTGAGTGTGTGTGAAGTTATTTTTAATGGGTTTTTTCCTAACTGCTAAATTACTGATGTGTTGTAATCAACAGTGACTCAGTAAGAAAGTGAGACTGACTCGTGGATCTGATTCAAGTAGCAGTGTTTGCCAACACTTTTGGGAAGGAATTTCTTTAATACAGTCTCACTGCAAACTTACTATTTACTTACCCAGCTTCTGTGCTCAGTTTTCATAGGGGGTTTCAAAGATCCATCCCTACTGCCTGGTCTGAAACGAAGTGAACTGCAGACAAAAAAATGGATTTAGTGTGATTCAGTCTGGGTGTTAAAGCAGATTCAGAGTCACCTGGAGAAGTCTGAAATCATTGTGTCCGAGGAAGGGCTTTGTCCCACAGCTGAAGCTGAAAGCTCTTCCCAAGGCAGCAGTGTCAAGCACACTCTCATGACAAATACTGGAATGCAGCTGAATGTCACTGGGGAGCAAGGTATTCTATATTAGACCTACATAATGAATGCAAATTGTTTTTTTAGGATCCAAATGGGAAAGCATAGAAGGCTACAGAAGCCTTAATTTATGATTTGTTCATTTAAAGCTTCAGACCATTAAGTAGCCATTAAATCACTATTTTATATTCTGCTAAGTGCATCTCTATCATCAGAATAAAAAGGTTGTTTTAATTCACCCTGTATCAGATAAAACATTTTAATTGAGAGTATTTGTGATAACAAATTGACTGGAATTGGAAAGTAAATTAATGCTGAGCTCTGATGACAGAACATCTTTGTGATTTTGCTTTTAGTGTCTTGTATGGGCATGAACAGTTACATTATACGTATGTTGATTTGTGTTTAGATTTCAATTACAGAGATTCTACCCCAAGTAAAACTTTCATTGCACTAACAGGGTTCCCCAGGTTCATGTCAGTCATACTAACTTTCTCTGTGGAGCCCAAATTATAGCTGTTTAACCTTTTTACCCTTAGCCTCACTGCCGAGGCCTCCATTATTTAGGCTATGTCCTAACATGGGGAGTTGACACAAGGGGATGAGAGGCAATTGCACGCTTTCCTCCTCTTGGATATTTCAATGTTTGTTTTTGTTTCCAGAGGAGACAAAATTTTAACATCTGCCTTCGATACATGGAGATTTCAAAGGCCACTGATTTGGAAACATATTTTCACGTATTTTGTTACGGCACTTTTGACTGCACTTAAGCACTGCATTCTCACAAGCGAACTGGTTCCTTTTCCTTCAGTCATGAGCCTTCCTGTTGCCATTATTGCCTGACCTCCAGTTTTCTCTGTGGGGCTCAGAAATACCTCTCCCAGGATGAAGTAACTGGAATATGTGTAGCTAGATAATGACATGCACAACTCTGCAGCAAGTTGAAGTTCTTGTGCTAAGAACGTCTGAATTCCCAGAAGGAAGTATTCTAAGAAAATACAGTTGGCAGTCGTTGTTTGTAAAGCAAAATGTGTTGTCCTGTTTAATATAATATATTGTTCCCATGTGGTTAAAGCAAACCTCAGTACTCAATTTTCTGAAGAAAGCTTTGGCATTAGGAAAATACTTTGAGACGTAATTTTTATGTAAAATAGTGTGTTAATAGTTCATAAATTGAATTCCATGTCGATATATGCATCCGGAAAGGTCACCCCGTGTCCCCCAGGAACTGCTGGCTTCCTCCTGTAATGGCTATTTTCTCATTAATGGGGAGGTTCTCAGCGTGGGGGGAGGCTGAAAAGCAGCAGGGCTGAGGAGAGGATACCTGGAGCACTGTGCAGCTGGGAAAGACAAGGAAAGGGCAGTGCTGCAGATCCTGGCTCTCACACACTCCCAGGTAAGCCATTACATTACCTTGGGCTTCTCTGCCAGCCCATCTGGCCTCACCTTAACTTCAGCAGGTTTTCTGTCTGCAGCTTTTCCACCTTCCCCAGAGTTACTTCCCATCACGTGTTTATTCCTTCTGGCTCTGCCTTTCCCCCAGCTTCTCCCAATTACTGGTCAAACAACAGCAATCACCGAGAATTGCTACACAAGATGGTGTGTTTTAATGTCTATTTTATGTAATTATTCACTACGCTGTTAAAATCTGCCTTTAAAATATATTTAGTTTTAATCTGGTTTTAGTGGCTCTCCTGCTTACCCATGTGTGAATAATTCCTCCAACAGTTTTCAAATTCGGTACCTTAAAATGTTTTTTCAACCTAATTCAGAGTGTGAGGCAAATGTATGCTCTCGCTGGGAATTTAAAGAACAATTATGGTGCATAGTGTGAAAGGGTATTTTCAAGGAAACGTTTGCTCATTCCATTAAGATACTGTATTATTCTTTTTCTGAGGGTTCCATTAATCTGTATTTATCATTTATACAGGCAAGGAACGACTCTGAAAGTGAAGGCTTTTATCTGTTTATGTATTGATGGAAAATCACCCAGCACAGTACTTTAGTTTGCCTCAAGTTTTTTATTGAACTTGGAGATTTAGTTCAGATCCAGTTTATGAAACTAGGAATATTGGAAAGCAGAGGAGGAATATTGTTATTAAAATGATAAATTGTAGTATAAATAGATCTTAAATGTAAATTTTCATAATATTAAATACAGGCATTTATTGATGGGTATTTAATTCTTTTACACCAGATTCTAAAATTTCAGTGGCTGAAAAGCAGATTTATTCATATTTTTCAAGTATCATAGAAAAGACTTGACTTTGGGTTGGGGATTTTTTTGTTTGTTTTGAGGGGTTTGGTTTATTTTTTTCTTTTTTTCTCATTAGCAGACCTTTTGTTTCTGCACATGAAAAATCAATCTCATGTAATGCATTGGGAAACTCTCTCTCTTAAGACTCCCTGCCTTTCACTTTGGGTTATCCTCTGAGCCAAATCCTGCAAGATTATAATTGATTTTAAAAGTCAGCAGCAAAAGTATTTGATCTTTAGGTGACAAACAGTCAAAGAGGAGCCTTCAGGATCAGTGTTAAATGTCAATGAAATTACATTCATGCTAGGATAGGCAAGTTACAAAAATTTAAATCCTGCTGTAATAGTGACAATAATAAATGGAAACTCAGCAAAATGAAGCTATTAGTCAACAATGTGTAACGTCATAAACTTGAACAAATGATTGCAGAGCAGCTCAGGCCTGAATTAAAACCAAGCAAGCTGAAACAAGCAATATGATTGAGATGGATAAATAAATTTATCCGAGTGGATATAATGACACTTACATGAGAATAAATGCCAACGTTTTAGCTGATATGTTTAAAATAATCTGGACATCATTGCTCAGAATGGACAACAGCACCTGCATGCACTGCTGCTAGTACCAGAATTTTGGATGGTGGACCCTGTGCTTGGGTTTTTCTCCTCTTGTGGAGCTTTAAAGAGTCCATATAGAAAGCTGTAGAGAGCTTCACAATGTTCTCATGAAAACATGCAACTAATTTAGCATCAAGAGCACCCAAAACAATGCTGGTGTGCAGAGGGGCAAGGCAGCCCTAGCAAAGAGCGAGGCTGAATTCAATTGACGTGGCACAAAAGAGAAAAACCAGCCTGAAGGCACTTGGCTGTAGGAAGGGGCTGTAGGGCACTGCAGCCTCGTGGCACAACCTCAGAGAAAGCTACCAGAAAACGGCTTCCAGGAAGACAGCCTTCCACTGCACCTAACCTGCTTCCTGAGCCATGAGAAATACAAATAATGAGAGAAAAACCTGGTTTCTGGGTAAACAAATAGCACAGCACATAGTGTTGTGTTGTACTCTTACGTGCAGCTTATTTCCAAACAATGCAGGACAGTGTTGGGGGATTTTAATGATGACTCTGTTCATGCTGTAAAAAGCTGCAATTTTTCTGGTAAGGTCAAGTGTTCCAAATTACATCTTGAACATCTTCAGCAAATGAAGCAGAGAGTACAATACTGATTTTTCTGCAGCAGGAATGCTAAGTGAAAGTATTGGAATAGTCCAGCAGTAATATATAAATAGATAAAGAGATACTTAATGCTGAAACAAAAATTTCAGAGTATGCATAAAAATGAATGCTACCACTTAAGTCATATGAAGTTGTTTTTTTTTTTTTTTTGCATATATGTTAGAAAATTATGTGTTTTCTGCTTTCTTGCAGGTTTAGAACATCAGATCACTCTTAGCAGATGCGAGATGCTTCTGGAAGCCTAACAGTAGTTGCGTTTGATTCATCATATGCTTTGGACCACCCTGTTGTAAGTCGCAAATACTTGTTAGAACAGAGTATATATTATTTCTTTGTCATCTGTGAGCCTCTGAATGTCTTGATTCTTCAGTTTGCCTGTTTTTTTAAGTGCAAACATTGGCCACTGAGTTTTATTTTTCACCCAAGATGTACTTAATCAGGACAGCCCAGATTTCTGCTGATTTCATTTTTTTTTTCCCCCTGGAAGCAGGAAATGGCATGCAGCTCTTTCATCTATGTCCACTTCTCTAAATCTGGAACTCCGAAAATAGAAATACAGGTATGAAACTCAACGTGGTGTGTTTGAAGTGTAGCTGTGTCATAGAAGAGTAGAAAATCAAGTGTGGATTTAATTTTCATTCCAGGCCCAAATATTTAATCATGTCAGATAAAGAGTGGTGCACTCAATTTAGTGCTTCATCCAGTGGGTGTCTGTGAGGTCCTTGATCTCTACTCTGGGAGTTGAAGGGCTCTGCCTTCCTCCACAAGGCAGCATCAGTCCGGTTCCAAGTCCTTCATTATCAGTCTTTTTTGCAGTGTGAGAGAGCATGGAATTACCTTTGAGAAGTCAATAGTCATGACTCTAGCTCACATTATTCACATTCATGGAGGGCCTTCTACTACTGCTCACAGGGACACGATTTGAAATCTTTCATTAATGCTCTGGAATCTAGGCCTGCTCAGCCCTCATCAAAGCCAGTGGAAGATGTTTTATTGACTCGAGGAAAGCTGGCTGGAATCAATGGCTTGAAGGTCTGTCTGCCCTCACTCCTCCTTTCCTTTCTTCCTTCCATTTTCATTTCTGTGGTGGCTTTCCTATCTGTATCTCCAGGTGACACAGGGAGATAGGCACTCAACTCAGACACAAATGACAAGCCAAAATAAACGAAACAATTCCCATCCTCTTATCTAACATTTTCAAGCTTGTGAGATGTTTTAGAGGGCACTTTGGTGACTTGGAGCCAGCTGGTGCCCTTGTGGCACTCTGACTTGGCCATGTTTTCAGTCCTGTTTCCAAGGGCTTTCTGGTTTGGTTTTTTTCCCTTGGTTGTGCTAAAAGCTGCTTGTTGCCTTGACAAATATTTGTTTCCAATTCTGTGTGTGTAAACATCTAACATAAAATTGTCTCAGGATTCAGTACGCAGATGGCTCCTGCACTACTGTTTACCAGAGTTCAAAACCTGGGCAAACAGCAATTTGTTTGGGCTGAATAAGTAATACCTTATTTTGGAGGGCACAAATAGCCATGTAATTATTTTGAATTAAGAAATTACCATATCATTTCAGGCTCATTACATGGGTTTTTATTCTCAGCAGATTATGTGCAGGCTGTTACAATAGTGACTAGTCTAACTTTTATTTGGAAAAGGAAGCAGGGTAGTAATGAGAGGAGGAACGGGCCTTGTGGTGAGTTTGCGGTCCTTGGAATGGGAATGCCACCCCAAAAGTGTGAAGCTCCATTTTCAAGTGGAAAAGACCTGTTATTCTTGAACATTTTAGTAAAGATGCAACTAGCAATAATGCACTATTTATTTTTATTTATATATTTCACACAAGAAAGCCCAGGAGCTTTGGGAGCTGTAACTCAGGTGTTGGCCCATTGTCGAAGTACTTCAATAACATAAATTACAAAGTAGCCAAACTGGGCAACAATGCCTGTGACTTGTATATTCCTAGGAGACAATGGGTGGTTGTAATTCCCTGAGGAACAGTCTTGACATCAGTTGGAATATCCATGCCTTTAGCACTCTCTCAGAGAGCAGCTAACTGGGTTGTTAATGCAAATTCCCTTAATTTTCTCAGTGTCCACCATGCTTCTGTGCCACACTGCACTGCAGTGGTGTTCTCATCCAGGAGAGCCTGACCACGGACAACCCATTGTCAGCAAGCTCTGAAGAGTCTGATCCAGGGCACACAGGGAGCATTCAGGCCCTCGTTACCTTCCAGTCCCCCACTGCCCCAGCTCAGCGGCCTCCGACAAGAGTAAGATCGCTCTGCTTTCCCTTCCTGATTGTAAACGCTTGTTTAATCTCTCTAATGTTCTTAGCACCAGCACACAAAAACCTGAGAAATATTTGTTGTGAGGTAGAAATTCACCTCGCCATGAAGTGATTGCTTCTCAAGTGTTAGTCATTCATGGCATGGCTCTAATTGCGTTATACTTAGGGGATCCTAACGCAACAGGCTTCCAAACTTGCCCTGGAGCACTTGTTTTGCAGTATTGGGCTGGAAGGCTGTAATTTGGGTAAATGAAATGAGTAACCAAAGACAGACTCTGCCTTTCCCCAATATGCCTCAAAAAAAAAAAAAAAAACAAAACCACCAGACCAAAAAACAAAAGAAGAAATCTGTATTGTTTAACTAATTAGCAAGATGCTGACATAGTACAGGAACTGTGCAGTGGATAGTTTGTATCTCAGCTGAAAACAAATTAATAAAGCAGATTTCTGTTTAGACAAGGTAAGCTCATTTTCAGAAGGGAAGAATTCTTATTTTCGCAAGATCAGAGGTAAAAGAGGCAGTGAGAGATGAAATGCTCATGGAAGCCTGGCAGTAGCCTTGTTGTTTATTTAAGAAAGGGAAAGCCATAGCATTGAAAGAGCCCTTAGGTCTGTTATACAGCTGTCAGACCCTGGGTCTTAGACTGGAGGAGATAATGACTGTTTGCTGCTCAGCACCAGGGAAACCAAAAGAAGGACTGAGGGATGGCAGTTATTTTGCTGGGATACACAACAAGAAAGTACTAAATTCTACCTTGGCCCCTTCCCTGTTTTCTCCTCCACTCCCATGAGGTCAGTCTGCCCGAGCTGCTTTCCTTGACTCCACTTTCCTCAGTTTGCTCTCTCTCACGTAGTCGGGGCTTTGCTGGAAGTCACAACTCACTTGTTATTCCAATTCAGTGCATCTCCTGCTTTGGTCTCATCCCTTTAAAAAACTGGCTTAATTTCAGTTCATTAATTCAGGTCAGTGCAGTCCTTCCACAGATGGTTGGAAATAGGCTCTTGTCCAAAGGCTTGGAGGATTTACATGTCCAGTGAGGTTGGGCTGATGGTAAAGAGCTGAACATCGACCAACTCATCTAAATTTGAGCTAATGAGGAAAACACAGCTACACACCTCAGACTGGTTTTTAGAAAGGTCAGTTAGTGGCAGATCACCCCTATACGTGTGGATATCACCCTTCTTGTTGGAAAATTTACCACTAAAATAATATCTGCGCATGTCTTTACCCCACCCTCAAACCACTACTGATATTTTCTTCCTGTTCCAAGTCCCTGCTTTTCACTGCTGGGAGGGAGAAGCATTCTTTCGGTGTCCTTTTCTCACCCCTGATATTTTACAGACCTCTTAGAAAAGGTACAGGGAAGATGTGCACTTTCACAGTGACCCTTCACAATATATATCAATAGATGGCAGTAGCTGAATCTCCTTGGAAAGAACATCCCTGCAAAAATGTCATAATTGGCTTTTTCCGTGAGACAAAAATGAATGCACTCTTTATGGGTTAAGAAGAGTGCAAGTTATTTCATAAATCAGGGTCAAAGAACGATTTCCCTTTTTCATTCTCAAAAGTATTGATATCCAGAGTTGCTTAGAACAGCACCAAGTTCCTTGAAGCCGTACACTGAAAGACTCCACAGGTTCAAAACCGGGATCAGAAGCAAGGATCAGTTCGAGTCTATGAATCTTTCACTGGAACCTGGTTGGAGACTTGTTATTGATGACCTGGCCATGATATTCACCTACAGACAGACTATCAAAACCTGCACTATAATTTAGAGTCAGGAAGTCCTGCATCCCAGCTAGACCTGGGAATTTCCCCAGATGTTTTCCTAATGTCAATGCAAATATTTTACTGCAGTCTTGTAAATACAACCTGATATCATTTATTCATAGTATGCTGTATTTGATCATATCTATTTTAATATCTCCAGCTTATATGGAAACAGAATTTCAGAATACTCTGTAATCACCATTGTTTTAATGGAGTAGGTCCAAGCCAGTCTAGCTAGTCTGTGAAATCAGTAACTCAAGAATTTGGTTATTTCCTATAGGAAGCATAAAACTTGAAGAAATTTGTAATTGGAAGTTTTCTCAAGAGATCATTTAATCTGTTCCGTTCCGGTGAGGCAGAATCAAGAACATGCACATCCACTCCCTACATGCTGACCAAAAGCAATAATGTTGTTTGGCCAGTGGAAAAGATAATTGTCTAACGACAGTGAAGGTTTTCCATGACCCCAAGCCCCACTGTCCTTCAGTGGCAATTTATTCTTCTCTTTTCATGGCTCCTACTTATTTTCCTGTTGTTATTGTATTGCTGGAGAAGTTTTGACAAAATCAAAATCTGTTTGTGCATATGTATTATACATTTTAAGTGAAAACTCATTTTAAAACATCACATAGATTTTTAGATCACTTAGATTTTTCTCATCAGAAGCAAAATGTCACCGAAATTAGCATAAACCAGTAAATTAAAGCATATGGCTGCTGAGGTATCAAAACTTCTTGAAGGGGAAAACATAGCCCTCTGGCAGAACATTTCTGAGCACTTCATCATCTGAATTCCTGGGTCTATGGAAATAGTTTGTGCTTATTTGCAAGCACGGTTTTTGAAATCTTGATCGTGATTATTCAAATTCTTTTGTTTATAATTCAAAGTTCTTCTGCTTTTCCCTTTCTGCAAGTGTTTACGTGATGCTCCAGTGAGAAACATTCGGAACTGATGTATTTTTGTGACACTTAATCTGCGAGCAGACAGGGGAAATGCCCTGCCTGGTAATTGGCAAACCAGTGTTTTTACATCTCTAGTTGAGTTCAGAGGATGGCAGAAGGCTGGAGGCTCTCACCCAGTATTATCGAAGTCCAGTGAGCCTTGAATTAGCAGAAGGGTGTTGCAGCCCGAAAGAACCCGTTTTCCCATGAGATTTGAAGTGCATTTTCCCTGGATAGAAATGTGTTAGGGTAATTGTTTTTGTGTGCTAATATGAAATGGCTTACTTGCTGCTGTGTCCTTTTCCAATGGTCTTTTAATAATGTGTTGGTATTATTAATTCAGGCTTTGGAAGTATGAAACATTCCAGATCCCACTGGGTTACAGCCTGCCCACAGCCAGAAGTACAGTATAACTGCAGCTTCCCAAAATCCCAGTTTAATGCAAGTCTAGGAAAGGCAGCATCAACGCACAGAGGTGAGAAGGTGAGGAACTGATCTCTGCTGATTGGTCTGGGTGGTGTTTCCCAACAGAACCATTGAAATGCAAGCTGCTTAGGCTGGGTTTACTGATCAGATCTTTAGGAGGCAGCACAGATAGCCCTCCTCTGGTGTAAGGAGGTTCAAGAGCCCGTGTTCTTGTCCCCCTCCAGTCTCCAGGAAAGCCAGAATGCACCTGTATTGCATACACATCTAGCTGTACAATGATTCTGCACTCCTCATTCTGCTCCCTCTGTCTTTCACGAGTTAAAGCTACTGTGATAGATGGCTTCATGCCTCTGCATGCAAGCTGAAGAGATGTATTTTTAATCCAAAAGTGAATTTTACTTGCATGGCTTCAGGATTATACGGTGCACTCAGTTTGCATGAGATAAATTTTAAATGAGGAAAAAGCACCTTAAGTAAATGGGTGAAGAATGTTATCCATTATTTTTCCCCAAATCACGATCCATGATTTCACTCAAACATGTCAGCCACACAGCAGTTCATTTTCCTGAATCAAATGCTAGAGACACCTAAAGAACAAAAACATTGCTCAAAGAAAATTAAGCACCCACTGGGCAAATAATATTACTGTTTTCAGCAGCATGGAAGTCTTAAATTTCTCCAGCTGTTTCCAGAGGTGTGTCCTGGTGCCCCTTCCTCTGCTCACACAGTGGCACAGGCCACAGTTTGTATTCCCAGACCAAAAAGAGAGGTTTGAAGTGGGCACGTGTGTTTTTCTCAGTTCTTTGAAAGTCCGCAGCTCAGATACAATCGTTCCTGAAATCACATTCAACCTGTTCCAGAGTCCAAGGGCAGAAATGAAAGGATTTAGCTTAATAAGATTCATCTTTATCTGCTTAAGGTATCTCTCTAGAGCGGAGCCCAAGTCTGTAAGCTGCACCCAGAACTTCATTCCCATTTTTCAGAGCAATTTAGAGTCGCTCTGTGGAAGTTTGTGCTCAAAGAATTGCTGTGAAGAATTAAGCAGGATTTTTCTTCCCACAGGCTTTTTATATAAGTGAGAAAATCTATCCTTACTTAATAGAAAGAGAAAAGAAGCTCCAAGCTGCTAGAGGAGAAGGTGGATTTCCAAGGATTAAAAAAAACCCAAACACACTTCATAATGGCTGAGCTTTAAAGAAAATTGTCTGATCCTTTTTTCCAAGATAGCTTTTTTTCAGTAATGAGGTTTTAGAAACATTTTCCTTTAGTAGGAAATTCTCATCCATAGATGGGACCTTTGTCAAAAATGCGTATTGTATTATCCTGGTGTAAATTTCTTTGTTATTGCCAGTAAAAATAGTATTTCCTTTTCATCAGATGGACAGTAATAATTGTACAGACTAAGACTGTGGGATGTAATGTTATATGCAGGTGCTTAAAAATAAAAAACTACCATTTCCTTCCAAAATGCTTGTTATTTCACATCATCAGGATAAGGATTGCTTCTTTAAATTTAAATGCACTTGTATGCAGTTCAGTGAGAGGAAGGTGGTGCTGGTGTAGACACAACAACAATAATGCTGCACCTTTTCTAGACGTTTATAAAGTTTTAGCTGTAAAAAAACCCAACCAGAATAAATAACAATCTGTTTCTATCTTTTCTTTGGTCACTTCACCCCTGGAAAATTAAATAGAGAAAGAAAAGGGGGGTAAACTTGTAACACCATGAGTTCTCTTTACTTCCTATAATTTATTTCCCACCCTGCTATTCCTTTAGCTCTGCAGTTACAGATGGTGGTTGCACTGTGGAGCTCCTGAAGGCACCATGTAGGTTTAAACACCAGACTGTCAGAATCCCAGCTGCTACCTAACAATTGAGTCTTGTTTTCACTTAAGCTTGTTTTTCCCTCTTCCTAATTATTTCTCCTTCCATTAGAGTGGAATCAAGTTCAAATAAAAAAATTAGAAAGAATATAAAAATGTAGACGAAACATAGATGTTTGCTACCAACATTTTATTCTTCTCCTTAACCTTCTAGTCTTCAGAAGATTCACAGCCTCTATTTGGTGAGGATTATTGGGATGAAGAATAAATGCTGTAAAGTTTATTTCACAGTCTTGAAATTTTCTATCAAAGCCATTTGGATTTGCAAACTTTCGCGCTACTTTGGCAGCAGTGCTTGATATTTTTCTCAGATACCTTTCCACAGAAGCATTATTTAAGTATTTCCTTCACACTCAGGGGTGACCATTAGGACAAAAATCTTAACAGGATGTATTGAGTTTGACCTGATCCTCTTGGTGCATTATTTGGCTCGTGAGAGTTTTTCTGGTTCCAACCAAAGGATGAAAAATAGCCGTTCTTGCACTCTCATTTCTGTTAAACCACCTCAGTATTGAGTTTTTCCCCATATTTCTTCCTCAGGATGAAATGGTCCCCAGGAACTGTCCCTGCTCCCCGTGGGCACTTCTGCACCAGCAAACTCCAGAGGGCCTCTGAGACCAGAGATCTCAAGTGCAACCAGCTTTTTGTAAGGTGAGATTTCCTTTCCTCTCACTTCCCAGAAGTCCTTGGAAAGGAGACAGCAAATCCAAGTATGCTCCAAGCAGATGCCTGGTGTGGGGAGAGGGTCCTGGACCATGCAGTGGGGGCTCTGCCAGTCAAGTGTTGATGTCTCTCTTATCTTCTCTAGAATAAATTAGACCGTTGGCTCAGAGATGACTTCCAGCAGTGCTCTAACAAATTTTACCAGGACAGGTGATGGGAATATGGATTATTTACTTATGTTTTCTCCAGCTCAGTTTTTTGACCTGTCCCCAGACTGACCCGCTGTCATGTTTAATAACATCAACATGCTTATTTTGCCTCCTGAAAATACACTTTCTTTATAACTACAAATTGCCAGAGGTCCTGTTTTAGTAGTGAGAGAGTTTTGCTGTAGTGCAAGTTGTGTGCTGGAGTACCCAGAGGCTGTGGAAGCAGTTCTAATATTATTGTTTCAATCCAAATAAATATGATAAAGACATACAGAAACCCGTTCGCCAAGAACCTTGAGAACACATCCCTATACATGCTTTCTGCTAGAGCCATGAAATCACAGCAAATCTAAAAAATCTTACCAAATGATAATTTTATATTGTGATCAGTTCAAATATCAGAAGAAACCTGTGGCTTTTCAGCCTGTCATTAAACCATAGGTGCTTCTTTGTTTCCCCTTCCTGCCTATGTTTTGCTTTTATCAAGGATGGCAAGCCTGGAATGGAATGCTTCAGGGTTGTGCTTTGTCTCAGAAATGGCTGTGGTCTGGCACTCTGGGGCTGATGGCAAGCCTGTGGTTTGCTGGGAATGAGCTTAGTGCTTTTGCTGGGACTGGGAATCATGGACTGGAACTAAGGCCATAGACCATTCCCGGGTTTAATCCTCTCAGCTGGAGGGAGCCTCCTGCAAAGTGCTTGCTTTTAGTGCGTTTTGGGAACTTCAAAGAGCATGAGGAAGACTCAGTTTTCTAGCAATACCCCTTGTACCTTTTTTCAGGCAGGGAAAGGATCTGTTTTCTGCTTCAGCTTTTAAAATCTGGTACGGAAGAGGACCTACATTTCTCAGGCTGCAAGAGTAAATACTGTATATCATATGTAACTACCATTTATGCAGTCTCATGGTGTGAATTTGCTTGATTCACCAATATATTTAAAATATAAGAATAATTATTTCTGAGATTAATTTTTGAAAATGATTTTTAAAAAAGCATCTTGGAAGCATTTTTGGGGCACAAGTTCTCTCATTTCTTGCATTTCTCATTTTTGGGGCACAAGTTCTTGCATTTCAGGCATGGATGCTTCCTGGAGCTTCCTCTCATATGGAACCTTCCCAGACTTACAGTTGGTTTGTTCTCAGTTTTATTCATTTTTTTCCTTATCTGTTACAAACTCATGTAAAGCCCAGGCTAATTTAGAGTGTAACATAATCGAAGATTTTGCTTATTCATAACAATTTATTAAGCTGTGCAAAGATAGCGCTATTTGAAAAGTTTTTAGATTGTATCTATAATCTTCCTAAAGAGCAGAAAATGCAAATGGCTCGTACAATCAGCCGTGTCTGCTTAGACTTGCTAAATCATAAAGAGTCACGGTACAAAACAATGCAGCAACACTCTAAATCTATGGTACAGTGATGCCAGATGACAATGGGATTGCAAAGGACGTCCTTAGTATATCAAAAATTAATACCTAGCGGGTCCATTTTTGTATGGTGATGATTATAAGTATCACTCTATGTGTGAACATAATCCCCTCAGAACAGCAGTTTACTGAATGTTCTGGAGATTATTGAACAAAACACAAGCTGAGGTCACGTTTGGGTTTTCTTTGGGCAGATGACTATCATTTTCTTCTCAATCCAAAGTGAAATTGCAGTGTTGCAGGAGGCACTGGGGTTGGGTGCACACAGATGGGAGGTTGATACCTGTGCTCGGAGCGGTTCAGAGCTATGCAGAGGAAAATCAGCACGTCACGCTGTACTTCTCCTAGTTATGAGAGCAAGCATGTTATTTGACCTCAGGAGCTGTTTCTGAAATATTAAATCACTGACCAAACGCCACGGAGGTGGCAATGCCACTGAGTGCCACACAGGGATGGAGAGCTGCAGCAGTATAAATACACACTGACATGTGAGGGTGAGAAATAGAGAGGGATATTTACAATATTCACTTCAAATGGAAGTTTCGCAGCCTTTATTTTATAATCCATTTGTTATATTATGTACCTATTTTATTTTAAGCAACAAATCAGTCATGAACATTTATTTTTAGCAGTGAACTACACTTCTGGGCACGCTTAACCAGAGCTCGTGTGTGGCGTGTCCAGTAATCTGTGTGCAGCTCTTTGCATCAGATGAGAAATGTACAACTTAATCTTTTGTAACTGTAGCTGTATACCAGGAGGGCTGTTTGATCCTAAAGCTGAAGAAATCCTACTAACTTTATTTGTTTATTATTTCCAATTTAACAGTCTCATGCAAAATGCAAGAGTTTATTTTAGCGGCAATCATAAAAATTAATTATTTGTTTCTAGACATAGTCTTTGCTAATTTGTGCTGCAGTAGATTTTTTTTTAGTCAGTTCTGTGTGTTTGGCCACAGCTCCTTGTACGCATTTCCAAACAGACCCAGGCAAGCAGCTGTTAGAACTGGAAAAGCAGCAGCAGAGCTGCTGGTGTTGTACAGTGTGTCTGGCTAATTAGGCCTTACCATGGTTAAAGTGCAACTTGCTCAAAGTGCAAGGGAAGTATAGAGAGGGTCACTATTTCTGTGTGCATTAAACTGTGAATTTCATCCCTCGCTTCTGCCCTCTCTGATGTGGAATTTCTCCTGCCTGTGTAAGTCAGGAGATAATGTAAATGCAGTGTAAGGACATTAATGAGACCAACCCCTTTAAGTTTTAAGGTTTGACTTTTTCCCCCCCAGCCTCCTGTTAATGATGTGACAGTTTGTTGCTACAGGAAGGAGAGAGAGCTGTGTCTCTGGTAACGAAAGGTCAGATGCCCTGGGCTGCACGGGCTGCTGTGCTCGTCACCCCCGGGGAGAAAAGAGAGGGCTCGTGGTTTCTCCGTGTTAAGAATGGCCTCACTAAAGAAATATGTTTGAAATAACAATGGTTTGAAGCAGCAAGTTGCTAACCTCCAGTTCTGGATTTAAAAAAAAAAAAAAAAATCCCAAGCCCTTGAATATTTAATGATGGCTGAACAAACTTGGAATGACCCGAGGAAGACGGAAAGTCACAGAAGTTAATGCTCCCAAAATGCAGCAGAGCTCAGTAGTCCTTAAAAGCAATTAAAGAGCTTTTACCATCTGTTAAGTAATTACCTATCATCATTAGTTATTAGAAGTAGGAAATGATGTAAAGGGCACAAACATGATAGAAAAAGAACAGCCAGATTCTTGTGGGCTTCTTGAATGAGGTCATAAAAACGGGGTTATTAATACTGAAATAAAAATGACAAACATTTACAGGCAGTGTTGTAGCTGCTCTGCTTCAAAAAGAAAAGCATTACATTTTTCCTAACAGTAAATATTTAGCTCAACTCCTGCACTTGTTACCAGTATGAAATGAAATTTATTATAATATTAATCTCCAAAAAACAACATAAGTTGAAGAAGATTTAAGGTTGCTAAATTCAATGCATTATAGCTCAGCTAAAACCAATTATGGAAAACCCAATTTGAGGATCATGACTTGGAAGAGATTAAAACCAAGTAACCAAAAATCCCCAAAGCTGTGTGTGCTTTTAAGCTGTGTGATTTTACATGCAAACATGCACACATTTTTACTTACATATCAGTCTGGGCTTCCGTGTCCCTAATTCTAATTTCTTCTTTGCCACTTCTTAGTCAAAATAGCTTCCCTAAACTGCATTTCTTTCAAGGTATAAGCTGCATATCTTTAAACATTCTGCAAGAATTTAAGTCTGTAGGTCTGAGGTTGCACAGGGATCCTTGGGTATATACTGTGCCATTTTTTAGTCTTACTTCCTTCAGCAAGTTGATACATCTCACCACAAGTTCAAAATACACATGAGAGTTACACAAGCAGCCTGTCCTGGCTGTGTGCTTTGAGACTGCAGCGTGAGGGGCTACTGATTCCCAAGTAGTGCCCGAGCACGTGGCCTGCCCTGGCCACAGAGTGGCACAAACAGAACAGAAGTAAAGGAAACTGCGGGAACCATCTAGAAATCAAAGAGAAAGTCGTGTCCAAGCTGTCCAGGCTAACCCTGATTTGTGGCTGCAATAACAAAATAACAGTGTGAGAAGTGGAGAAACCTTGTAAATAAAACAGTGGAGACTCAAGAAGGTGCTGTGGCAGATGATGGAGGAAAGCATCCAATAAATACCAAAAACGGGGAATTAGGATGGCAAAACCAGTGCCACTGGGGTAAGAGAACACAGAGTAAACTGTGTAATGGGGAGACAAGGTAAGAAAAGGAGTGAAAACTGGTGCTCTTCCAGGCTCCTTTCAAGCAGCTCCATGCCTGATCCATGCAGTTGTTCCCACCGTAACCCTGACTTGCTTTTCCATGCAGGAGGGAGATGGTGTGCATTCCCTGGCCTCAGGGGGATCCCCACGAGCTCACCCCAGCACTGCCCATGGTGGGAGCACTGGGGGGTGCCCTGCACCCTGTGCCGCTCAGGACCCTCTGCGTGAGGCCGGGGCTCTGCGCTGCGGGCGCTGGAGGACTGCAGTGTCTGCACACGTACGTCTGGCCTTCTTTCTTTGTGGGGGTTCTTGGCAAAATCTAGTGAATAATATTGAAGTAGTTTGTTTTATTAGAGTAATTCTTCCCTGTGTAATTTTTTTTTAATATAAAGAGTGTGCTCTATATAAAATGTGCCACATATTTAAAACAAAAACAATTTTTTTTTGTTTTGCCTGCTGCAAGTCTAAACATTTAGGTAAAGAACAGAAGCATTGGGTTTGTGTTGCCAAATCTTACTCATAAGGTACTTTATCCCATTATTTTTTCCATCTGTTTTGTCTCTTAGAGATTATTGCAGCAGCTTAGGAGTTTGATTTATTTCCAGCAAGGCATAGGAAGAGAATGTGCGGAGAGACAGAACTGCTTAAAGCTGCAGTCTTAACTGCTGAAATATTCTATTTATGAAAATACTTTCTGAATTTATGTTCAAAATCCTCTGCCTGATTTGCTGAATGAGAAGGAAGAGAGAGCAGGGGAATTTTCTCTGTCAGGTCTCCACAAGTACAGCTGTGTTGAATATTTAAATATGGCATTTGCAGTCAGTGCATATTGTGATACACTTTTTTCCCAGGGAACAACAATCTGTGAGGGATTATGATTGCCTTTTTATTAGAGTAAAACCAAAATATCAAACAAGCACTGAATTATATTTTAATGTAAGTTGATGTTATTTTCTATTTTAATCAAAAGCTGTTTGTGAGAGCCTCTCCTCTTTGTTGTTTCAAAGCCCAGCAGCAATTTGGGTAGGTGTGCTAAGGGCAGTGTGTTGTCTGGATGATGGTGGTGGCAAAGGAGCCTACAACAAAGACATTAGCCAAAGTGAGCACCTTTAATCTGTGTTCTGACACCTAACTAAAAGCTGGGCTGCACAGTCCTTGAGTGCCCAAGGCCCTCTTGGTGAAGCAGCTTCATTCTGCAGAATTGCTGTGTCTCCGTGGACAGCTTCATCTGCTCTCAGCCTCGCCCTGCACCTGAAACGTGTCTCCAGTCCATAAATAACAGTGTACTGCTGGCACAGGGCCTCAGTCCTGGGAGCTGATTTATGGACCTCCAGGAAGAGCGGGCCAGCCCTCAAGGCCGGAGACTCGCCCCTCCATATTTTAATATCCAGGAGGGTGTAAGTGGTGAGGCTGAGATGCTGACCTGCTCACATACTGTGATATACCATATATATATACTGTGATATACCATATATATACTGTGATATACCGTATATATGCTGTGATATACCATGTATCAGTGCCATTGTTGGGTTAGTACCAAGAAATCAGCTACTAGTACATGGTTTGCTATGAAATAGGCAGAAACGTAGCATGCCTAAAATGGAAAAGGAGCTCAGGAACCATGTGTTGTTACCACCTCTGTACACTTAAAAGTCCCTTTGATGTGGAAAAATGTGCAAAAATAATTAGGGTTTAGGTTAGGTTTGTTTGGGGACTTATTCAAAAAAACTGGAGTCAGGCTACCTGAGCAATAGTTGAGGAGAGCACTGTAACCAGGGCATCTCAATGGCATTTGAAGGTAAGAAAATTACTGTGGGGTGAGTGAATCTGTGTATCAGTACCAGCACCAAATCCCTTGGTACATTCTCAGTAAGTTAGAAATGTAACTTCTCAGAATGTTGAAAGCAGTGACAAAGAAGATGTGACAGTTAAAAAGCAAATATCAAAAATAAAGTAAAATAAATCTTTGAACAAGCCGAACTCTAAATATTTAAAACTCGCAAAAAGTGTAAGAAGTGAAGCAGAAATAATTGTTGGTGCTAATATCTAAAAGCTATGAAATGCCTGCATGTGTCCAGGCACCATGTTTTCCTAAGATGTCAGATTTCACATGACAGAAAACTGTCACCCCCAGAGTGGTATTTTTGGAGCTGCTCAGTGTCTAATCAGTTAGTGACACTAGTTAACAATTGCAAGCTCGATGCCTGGAAATCAAATTAATGTGAGTGCTCCTGCTGTGGGCTGGGGCAGGATGGTGGTGGGAGGTGATGGCACCTTGGGTACCCAGCAGCTGCCCACTTCACCCACTCCAATAAGCTTTTACCTGCACCTTGAACTGTTTCCTTCTGTCCCTACTAGCAGGGATATTGATGGGTCCGTGGGAATGCAGGAACCCAAACAGTAAGTGCTCTCCTGGATTTTAACCCATAGCCATGTAACTCTATAAATCTATTAACATTGCTACAAGCCTGCTTTGGTAACATTGCTTTACGTTTTTGTGTTCTCTGGAAAGGCTTTTTTTTTAATATTGCCAAAGCAGGAAGAAAGCGTTGGGTTAAGATGGTGATGTAGCCAACAGTGGGGACTTGTGGAGGAATGAGGGAGAGCAGCGGCGCTCTGTGACAGCAGAAATAAAAGCAGGAGCAGGGAAACACATTGCAGTCCTGATCCACCAGAAACAACTTGGAATCAGCAGCTGCCCCGTGCAGGCTCCGGGGCTGCCACCCATGGAGGGAGAGAGCCCAGAGCCACATGGGGCTCAGCTGTGAAGGGCGAGCTGGGGGAGTCCTGCTGGGTTTCGGAGGGGAGGAGAGGTGGGCAAGCAGGGCGTGAAGTTTCAGAGTTTCCTGTTGCTGTGGTGCTTTTCTGTTGAGTCAGTGAGTTGAAGCAGCACCAGTAGGACCAGACAGGAGGTACAGATATCCTAGAGAGGGCAGCCAGGGGCAAGGAGGACATGGGAGAGGCGTAAAGAGGGACCGGGGAATGGGAGGAGCTTTAAGGCTGGTTTGTCCCAGCATGTGCAACTCCATCCTGAGCCTGATGGTGCAGAGGCTGCATTGGTGGCCTTGGAGCTGAGGCCTCAAGGTCCTGCTGTGGGTGCCCATGGCTCCAAAGCTGTCAGAAGTGGGCAGGGCGGGTTCAGTTGGCGTCTACAGCTCCCGTCCCAAATAAATGTCCAAGCACAGTTCCCAACCACTGTTAAGGGAGGGCCAGTGGAGGCACACGGAGTGCAGTGTTTGCCATGAGTGCAGTGGCTGCTCTGGTAGCCGTGTGTTTCCCTGCCTGTTAATCCCTGCTCTCCTGTGTTGATTTAAGTACCTTTCTGTGACATTTGGAGACTAATGGAGCATGCTGGCCCAGGAGGAGCTCAGAAAGGTTGTCGGATATGATCCGCATTAATCAGAGCCCATTCACTCTGGCGTGTGATCCCTTGCTGGCGCAGACGTGGCTTCTGTGGCAAAAAATAGAGATAAGTAGCAAAGGCTGCTCAAGGAGAAGCTTCCCTGTGCGTGTTCCGACAGGCAGGAGAGGGATTCATCCTGGCAGTGGTTCCCTTGTATCTGTTCCAGCGGGTGATGCGCAGTGACAATGGCAGCTGCTCCTTTCCACGGCGCTGCCGAGGGAACGGTACCTGTGTGCTCCTTCTGAGGGGCATCATCTCCAGCTCCCAGGGGTCATCCACCTATGGGTGACAAACAGCCTGGTGGCACCACACACACCTAACACCCAATTAACTCACGTTTTCAAGAGCCTTCCCTGGAGAAAGGGAAAGGCTGCGAGTGTCACGGTCTCCCTGAAAGCAGCACAAACATGTCCCCTCCCTCATTCATGGGATCAACAGCCTTTCCTGGAGTATGGAGCTAAGCCCTTTCCTTACACCTTTTTTTCATAATCTGCAGAGAATGAGTGAGGCTTTTTTCCTGCCTCGCTGAGTGTGTTGCTTTAGTACTTGTGTTGTAGCTTAACTAAGGCAAAGAGAGCTCCTTCCATTCACAACAGCTCTCAAATTGTTGGGCTACTCAAGGAAAAAGTATTTCTCAATCACTCCTTTTGAATCTGCTGTATTTGACATAGAAGTGCTAAACATGAGTGGAATGAGTGGGAGAGAATAAAGAGCTTTGATTTCTCAAGGCTGGGGATGAATAGTGTGGGTAATGGGAACTCTGGGCTAATGCTCTCTCTTTTTTTTCCCTTCCCTTTTTTCCTCTTTCTTTCTTTCATCCCATAATTGAACAAGCTGCTAAAGGAACCTTAGGATTAAATATTGAACAGAATGGTTCCTGAGTGAGTGTTGCAGCTGATGCACCAGAGAGTTGTGCTAGTTCTTTTTACACTTCTGGTGTTTAGAGAATGCTCTTTTTTTGATATGGCTTTCCCTCTCTGTGTAAACACAGAGCTCCCAGCGACCAGGAGGAAGGATGGAGAGGCACTTTGCCTGTACACCAAGCTGGTAACCCTTTCTGGATTGTACAGATCCACTCAGAGGAGAGAGTGAAGCTGTTTAGTTCCCTCTGCAGAGGAGGGAACTAAGGAAAAAGAGGCAGCCTTGCCTACAGAAAGAAGCTGACTGAGTCTCCTACCTAGAGCTGACTTTANGCAGAGGAGGGAACTAAGGAAAAAAAGGCAGCCTTGCCTACAGAATTCACTACCTAGAGCTGACTTTCCATTAACAAAGACTAAGAGAGGAAAAGAAACATAATAAGTAATCTGAAGAGACGGCCATGCTGTGATGGAAAAAGCCTTTAGAAGTAATTACATGAAAAGCATGAGCTTCTATGCAGAGTTAGGGTCCCCGAATGGATTAATTAAAAACAAAGAAGTATTTTCTGTCAGAAATCTATCAAAAGTAAAACCAAAATGCAATCAGATTCAGCTTTTAGATGGAAACTGATTGTACTCCAATAAACATTTTCCCTTTTTTAATTTCACAGAACAGCTAAAAGAAGGCAGATAACAAACACCACCAGTTCCCCTCACTGTCATCAACGCTGAAGTACTTTGCTGAAGCAAAATGTTAACAAAGAAGCTGAGACTGGACATGTAGAGACTTAAAAGTTACTGAATTTTCTCCCCAGCTTGATGGTGAGTAACCATTCCCTCATTCCCTGCAGAATGTGAAGTATCTGAGCAAGGGAAGCAGCAGGACAGCTGAAGTGCTTCAGTCACAGCCTGTGTTGCTTCAGCTATTGCCGGGGGAAGGCGTTTGGCTCATCAGAGTAGTTTGTATGTAAATTGAGTGAGGTTATTTGTGTTTCAGTGTTACTTAGAAGTCAAACAGCCCTTCTAGAAGGAAATTTTAGTCAAATCAACACATGCGTTCTACCCTTCTCCCAATGGGGAAGCAATTAGAAAAGCAAGGAGAGTATTGCCAAACAGCATTGCTTAGCAAACAGGTTTGGAGGGTTTGCTTTCTTTTGGTTTTGTTTTTTTAATCTGATAATAATACTGACTTGACGTCTCTTTTGTCTTTGTACTTCACTGCCTCATGGTTCAAGCATAGGCAGTCATGTATGAATCTTCTGGTTTGTACCTGCTCATTAAAGTGCTGCTACTATAATTCTTTTCTTGTTGCATAGTGAGAAAAGATGCAGAAGATAATGCTCGTATCCTATGTATTCTCAAGAGCTCAATAAGAGATAAAGAGCTCCAGAAATACGAATCTAGAATTGTAAGCATAGCTTAGCAGGATCATTCCTAGCTAATATTCTGGATGCAGGTAGGCAATCCAATCTGATTACACTTTCAAGATGGGGGCTGGCAGTTACCGATGAGAAATGTTGGATTTTTTTAGTTCAGTCGGACCATGTTCTGTGTGGATACAGCAATGCCTGGATGAAATTCCATGGCTCATGTTATGCAGGAAGGCAGGAGAGCAGCTCTTAGGGGTTCACTAAGCTCTCGAGATGCATTTTTGAGGTTCTGTCAGTCAGACTGGGAGTCAGGCTCCCAGAGGATGAGAAGCACACAAATAGTTATCCTTTTTTATTATTTCTTTTCGTAATGTGCAGTTTAGCATCATGTGAAGGATCTGTTGCAGACCATGAGTCTTATTCTCCAGGGCAGCTGTGATTGTCTCTCTTCAGTTTTCTCTTCTGTGCACTTTGGAGCTCTTTTTTGTAAGAGGCGAGCACATTTAGCTGACAGTGGTTCTTGTGAAGGAAATTAACTTTTATCCATTATTGATATTCCAGTGAAGCACCACCTATGAAAAGAAGAGAAAGGAAGAGAGTAAAGGGAGCTTGCACTATACACAAAAAGATACTCCACAGATCTAATGGAACTATAAAAATATTGTCTGCCTTGCTCTAAGAGGTGGTTTGAAAAATTACTGCATAAGTCAAAAGAGTCACGCCTGGAATTTTAGTTGAGATTTTTAGAGGAATTCTTATTTAATGTCTTCATATGATGTGGAATTGTTGTGTGATAATAAATGAATTTATCATTAAATTAGCCACCATGGCATAGTTATGCTGTCCATCACTTCAGCATCACCTTTTCTCTCCAGTTCCCCCCACAAAATGCTGTTACCTAATGCCCTCTTTTCTCATCACTAGATTGGAGAAGTTCAGTGCCCAGTTCTGCAGTATTGCCTTGGAAATGCCTCCTTTTGACTTTTGTGCCTTGTTTCTTGGGGAACCTATGAAGAGAGTGGATTTAACTTGGTAAGTACCTTTGGCTGTCACTGTTACTGACATGCTCAAACTTGGATAATTTAATTTCTGTCCTTTTGTAAAAACAGGTTTGTTTTTCAGACCTTTTCCCCCTTGAGACCACAATGATGTAAATGCTATCAGAGCTCTGTGCATTTATGCATGCATGTGTCCCAGAGCCTAGAATCACAATTTCCCGTAAACATTTCCAAGCTGGGAACAAAAGCAGGTTTTCACATTAAAAGCACCTTTTTATGTTTGCAAGAAAGCTCTGTCTGGCTGGCTGTGCTCAGGCAAGTGCACTTCATTAGGTAATTCTGCTCTCAACTGTGTGTTCACGAACCATTCCCATTTAACCTCGGAGAAGGATGTGCGTGTGTGAAGTCAATGAGCTCTTGCAGCCCTAGGAGTCATCCTTTTGGAAACTATTAACAACTACAATAATAATATTTTTAAGGCTGCTTCCCGAGGTTAACAGCTAAAGGCCATTGGAGATCCCTGCTCCATTTTCCAGTATGTCATGCTTACAGGAGTGGTGTGGTACCCAGCCCCTGTGGAGAGATGTGTGCCAGCCACAACAACCAGTGCTGTTGAGTGTGTCAGGGGGCTGAAAGGCACCACGCAGGCACCCAGTGTAGCTGAGTTTGTAGTCAGAACAGCACAATAATAAACCAGTAGCAAAGTCCTTGTTGTTACTCCTCTCTTCCACATGGGTAATTTTTAGCTTCTCTCCCAACATGGTGTTTCTTGGAGCTAGGCTGGGCTAATGGTTTGTAGCACGTAGTAGTGATAGAGCAGATAGTCTCCTTCTAGGCCAAGGAGAAAAACTCAGCAGGTAGGATGTGTGTACAGAACATTGGTTTGGCTGGTGGCTTTGGAAACAGGGTCAGTGCTGCATGGTGGCCAGCCAGTACCAGAGCCACTGCTTTTATCTTTATATCCTCGTGGCATTGGAGACCCCTTTACAGTGCCAATGATTTGGCTTTGGTCTGTTTAAAAGATGGCTGAAGACTCAAGAACAACCAATCCTAGTGACCTTTTAAAACTGTAGGTATCTTTAACCTGCTGAAAATAAGTCCATACTTTTAAAATCCAGAGCTATTGTCTTCACACAGAACGGAAAACATAAAAGCATAAAAAGTCCAACCCCATATTCCTCATCTTATCCTGTAGGAGTTATTCTTGATCTTGCAAGACCCCACACATTATTCCTATGGGTGCTTATATCTGACAGTCTCTTTTGTAATATGTCTGCTGTTACAAATTTCCTCTTTGTAATAATGACCTGCTTTTATTCAGAAATAGTTGGGCTGCAGCGGCCCAGTCTATTTTAGATAACAAAGACTGTGCTTTTTAAAGCTGAACCGTGTGAATGCTTTTTAAGCCCTTCTGTTTAAAAAAGAAACGTGTTATTCTCAAACACTTCAGGTTGTACATTTACTGGAACAAACCACATGCTGCTGATGTGCTGGGTTTTTTTGACTTTTTTTAATAGAATGTTTTCCAAATAAATGGCAAAATTCCCTATGGACACGAGGGTATCAGCAGTAGTGCTAAACATCTGGCTTGTCTCTGTAGACTGCACCATGTGGAACCCAGAATATCTGGTTCAGTGCTGTGCCTGTCTCCCAATTATATTCAAAACATCAGCTTTTCTTGGAGAACATTTGGTAAAAGCTTCCTTCATTGCTTTAAGCCAATTCCCATGAGGATATTACTGCTTCAGATCGATGTGAAATTATTCAGATTAGAGAAAAACAAAGTTGTCAACATTTGTGTACAGAACAAAATACTGCATTGCAATTACAAGCGTGGGACAAGGAAAATTCCGACAGCATGGCATACTTTGTAATTCTAATTTTTCCCCCAACATTTCCAGCTTTAATAGAATATTCTCTGGTCCAGAAGACTAATTCTTTTTAATAAGAAAAATTACTAATGTTACTGAATTCCATCAACAGTTCTCTCTTACCTAAGCAGACAAATGCCTGTCATGTAAGTACAAAACACAGCCAGTACAACCAACATCTTGATTTTTGTCCCATTTCAACAGCTATACACCAATATGATATGGTAAAGAAAGGTGAGAGAACAGACTTTATAATGATAAGGTTAAGGAGTTATTTAGAGAAAAAACCCAAGCCCAGCAACTACCTTTTTTCCTAATGTTAGCAGGTTTTATAGAAAACATGTCTGCCTTAACTTGTGAATCCAACAGCCAGAATTATCTGCAGCAACAGGGTCTTTCAAAATCTTCTGAAAGAGACTCACTGAATTACAGATTCTCTGCAGTTTCGTTGTCTTCTGATTCAATTGCACAGATTAATGTGATCCATTGCTCTTACGTGCATCAGTTTTACTGCATTATATGTATGTCATGAGCATGGTTTGTGGTTGAAAAGGGAATTGTACTGCCACGGGATGAGAGTGAAAAAGCATAATTAAGAGACAAGTCATGGACATCCTTTATTATGGTCTAACAGCCATGCTAATAGTCTCTTTTCACATTTATGTGTAAAAGGCACTTTAAGAGGCAGTGGCTTAGGAAATAAATTCAGTTTTGACATTAGGTTGCTGTTATAACATACACAGCCTGTAGATGACATAAAATGGTTGTCTGCCATATACCTCAGCTGAGAGACACAAACAGAACCTCGGCTGGGGAGAGTATCAATAACCAGGGCTTTTAGTGCTGGGCTAACTTTTTGTGCCCAGAGAAACAATATTCTTCCATTTAAAGAACTTCTCACCTTTGCTTGCACTCGGGATATTATTAATATATAAATGGTGAGAAGAGGTTTTCACCCAGATTTTACATGTGCAGAAATCCATATTTGAAGCTGGAACATCCATCTCCTGGCAGTGTGGCCCAGGAGAAGGGAGAGAACCCGTGTACATATGAACCTCACACCTGCACTTCAGGAAGTCACCTTCCACCTGTCCTTCCACCCATCTGTTCCTCACCCAAGGAATCCTTTTTTTGCTCTGTTTCCAGTGCCTATGGAAACAGAAAAACTAAAGAAAGATGAATAACTTCTGTGTGAAATTTCCCTCCAGGGAGCTAACTGCAAATTGCAGTGGTTATTAATACTAGTAACTCAAGTCTAATCAGGGAAAATTAAGAGCAAACATTTACTTTGCATCCTACAATCTATGATGGGGCTAGGAAACAAGAACTTTCTCCTTTTGGCACTGGTTTTCATTTTCTTGATTTTGTTGTTTGCTTAAAGAAAATAAGGGAAAAAGGAAAGCCATCTCAAGAAAGAGAAAAGCACTCTTGTCACTTGGGATATGGAGAATCAAAGGGTGAAGTCCAGGGTGAATAATGGGCAGAGAGAGGCTGAGATGGAAGTCTCTGCAGGGTATGAGTGTGTCGTGGGCTGTTTCCTTCTCAGGCTTGTAGCTGGGGGCTCCCCTTGTGGGTAGAGCTTTACCCCAACCGCTCGTGATCCTGATGTTCAGTGTCAAAGTGGCCAGTCTATTCCATTTCCTGCATTAATGTGGGAATTCTCTTTGCTTAAATCATGCCTAATGCCAGTTGACTGTAAAAGTGGGAGAGACTCAATGCAGTTTTAAAGTCATCCATTTTCCCCATGCAAAAAGTGTTTGGGCAACTGGCTTCAGCGCTTTCATTTAAGCAGCAGTTTTATGTTACAGATGGAAAACAAAATGGTTGAAGTACAAATTCCTGTAGGCTTCTGCTGAACTTTGAAATGAATGAGAGAACAAATTGTGATAATGTTATTCTTGCCAAAAGTCATCTTGCTCCACACCATAAGATGCTATTTAATGCAAGCAGAACTTCATGTTCCGGTCCAGCACTGATTGACATGCTCTGTCTCAAAGTCAGATAGAGAAAACCTGTGTACTGATCCTCCCATGACGTAGTTAATGACCTTGTAATAAATAATATTGTTGTTGTCCGTAGAATAGAAATATATTTTAAGTAGCATTCACGTTTAGCTTTTATTTTGCTAATTTTTTGTTCTTCTGTGTTTCATACACCATTCTTATTGACTGAGCAAGATGAGCGGTGCAGATATTTAGCAAGCTTCCCCTCCAACAGTGTTTTATTTTTATTTAGGAGTTTTTACTTTGTAACCAGTCAGTCTGTAATTCTGATGAGCTGCGTCAAAGGCTCACCATGCCAGATCTTGTCTTCGTGACATTTTTGGAACTCCAGAAATAATAGTGAGGAGTTAAAAATGCAGTCCAACAAGACACTGGAACAGGCAGCTACCTAGAGAGACTGCAGGAAGTAGTAGCATTTATTAGATTTGAGAAAAACTAGCAGCTGACTATACTTTGTGTTTAATGCAAGTAATTATGTACGTTGTTTGGATAGAACAGCTTTGACAAGCCACTCAGACGGTTTAAACAGCGTCGTTATACGCACATCTGACTCGGTTACTGTTAAGGGGCTCAGTTGATTTATTAGTGCAGTGTTGCCTTACACTTGGTTTATTCTTTGGACATGTTTCCAGAGGGTTTAGTTTCACAGTCTCTTGGGCATCACATTTTGTTGACTAGCCATCATCTAAACTTGGCCAAGAGCGATCAGATGAGCTTTCCGCCCAAGCTCTATAAGCTACATCTGTTCTCAGTAATTGACAACGCAGAAATCCTCCCCCAAAACTCCTCCTTGGGGCACGCTGTATCCTCACTTGCCCTGCACATCCATCACTTAGCTGGCTCTGCACATCAGTCACCTGCTTTGGATACACTGTTTCAGCAAAGCTTCCAGTGCTGGGGAAGAGGAGATGGGGGAAGAGGTTGAGGGGAGAGAGGTGGCATCACGAACAGCGGGAAAGGAAGGCTGAGTTCAGGGAGCATTTGGCAGGACTCAGAGGATGCATTTCGGGTAGCACAGGCCCACAGCAGTTGTCCTGTTTTTCCCGTGAAAGTCAAGGCATTTGGATTTCAGCTGGTCACATTTTCTGTCCAGTGTTTGTATTGTTGTGGAGTTCCCATCCCTGAAGAGGGCATGAGATGAAACTGCAGAGATTCAATCACATTTTCTGTTTGCTACCACCATGAGAATTAACCTAAGGAAAACAAAAGGAGGTGGGCCATAGGGCAGCAGAGAAGGCCATGGCTCTGTGTGAGCACTGCCCAGAAACCATGAAAACATCCCCAAATTATCCTGTTTGCAACATAAATCCAAAACACAGCCCCATACCAGCTACTGGGAAGACAATGAACTTCTCCAGCCTAAAGCAGCACACTGAGGTGTTTGCATCGTCTCCTTCTGCTTTTATTAATGGATTTTTATGTGGGAGTGTGATGGCTGAAAAGCAACCTGCTGTGGTGGCTACGTAAATTTGGAAAACTCCTCTTGAAATCTGTGGTATGACCCGTGTACTATTGTGTGTCCAAATGGATTTAGTGTATCATAACACTCCTAGAAAAACAAAAGGACAAAGAAGATGGGATTGCTAAGGGAGACATTAGATTTCATTTCACACTGGTAATAGTTTAGAGATGTGTGCTGAGCAAAATGGGATTCAATTCTGTGGCACTTTTCTTTTTTATTGCTGCTAAGTGATTTCAATATCCAGTCTAAAGTGATATTGAGAGCGTTCGATGGAACGGGGATGAAATCAGGGAGCGCTGGAGGCTCAGAGGAGGCCACAAATCTCCGGCTGACTGGAGGGAGCCTTTGGGAGCCATCCCAGCTGACCTTAGCGGGTGTTATTTAACCTGGAGGCTGCTGGTAAGTACCTTGCAATGTAAGGTATTGTTGGGTGTTAAAGGGAACGACGTGGCCAGATTGCGTTTTGGACATCAATTGATGCTACGTGGTTATGGCTTTGGCCGTGAACTTCCCGCTCTCAGGAACATTTATGGCTAAAAGTTTATTGCCCATCTGTTGCTGCCTGATAGACATATCATAACTGGGAAATGGTTTAAGCCCTGTAACCTTTCAATTTATGGCTGTTGGAAGCAGATGAGGATTGCTACACAAACAAGGAGGCATACCTGCAGTCTACAAGGCAATGGTCACAAATATTGTGCTTGGGGGCCACTTCTTGTGAATGTATATCCTGCTTCTGATGAGCACACGGCCACAGAGGGTGAGTGTTGTTGTTTGTTCTACATATTCTACATTATTGTGATGAGAGTCATTTCTCAGTTTCCTGAGTTTTAACTCAACTGTTCGTAAATGGCTTTGTATAACAGCGTACAGTGTGGGATCCTAAATCAGATGATGATAGGAGGAGCCTGAGGAGCACAGGTGGAACTGTTGAGAATCTGTGTTCTGGCTTCTGCAGATTTTGGGTAAAGAACTGAGGAAGTGTGAAATGAGGGCAATGCAGAAAAATACATCAGACAAAGGCAGTGGCTCAGTAGGCGCACACATTAGCGAGGGTTTCACAAATCTGGTTTTGTTTTCTATGTAACAGGGTTACAATAGAAAAACAAGTTTCTGTTCTGCAAGAAGAGGCTCAGGAGCTGCACTGTATTGTCCTCGCTATGCTATTGGAATCCTTTAGATTTCCAGGCATCATCTCATTTTCTCTAACAAAATACCGAGTTGCTGATAAAGTGCCGTGAAATTTAAAACACAAAACAAAAACAACCAGCCTTTGAGAGGATTTTAAATTCGTGAATTGCAGTGAAACAACCTTGGCTTTTTTTCTGGAACCGAATGGCTCCTAACTTATGTTAGCCTAGCATATTTCGTACAGTTTCTGTGGAATTCTTTGAGAGCAAACTTCTGCTTTTGGTCTTGCTTAGCTGCATAATATTTTGGTTTAAAACCGGCTCGAGTAAATAAAGCAGCCATGGTTTGGTCAAACCTTCCCATGGCTTTATTTACTGTGTTTCTGTGTGTGTGTTTCACACGTGTGCTGTGTTTCCGTTTGAGTGCACAAGCGGTGCTGTCACTTGGTGCGATGTGTGAGGTGGAAAAGCGACCTCTCAGCCCCGTGCCCCTTAGAGGTGCCCTCGGCAGCTCAGCCCCGTTGTGGCCAGGCAGCCCTTCAGCTGCCACCAAGTTTGCTTTGAAGAGCCCCGAGAGAGGAGGCAGAGGGGCACCCGTGTCGGGGCTGGCAGGGGAGCAGGGCAGAGCGCCCGGCCTTCCCGCCTCTCCTGCCTCCGCCACCGAGCAGCTCCCAGCTCCGAGGGGCTCCACACATTCCTGTGGCTTTCCCCACTAGGCCTTTATGTGAAGTGACAGCTCTGGCAGCAGACATGACTTCTGCAGAGTCATCAATGATTGCTTCTAAAGCTTCATTAGCAGTGCAGAGCGCACCGGCAGTGCTGTGCTCAGATTTGAAGTGGCACCATTTCATTTTTCTATATGTGAGCAGATAATTTGCTTTGTGCTGAGATACTTTGTCTGTGCAATAATTTATTGGCTTCTATAGCATCCAGGGACCTTATTTTTTAAGACACAGAATGCATTTGTGAAATGTGTGTTCCTGGTATTATTATTTTTAATTTTCTCTTGGCAACTGAATTTTCTTCTCTGCTGCAGAGAATAATGAAACAAGATACGTTTGCTGGATTCCAGTTTAGTTTAAGAAATCGCAGTGGCAATTTACATATGTTTTACCCTTACATCAAGATTTTCACTATTTACCATAACTGGATTAGATTCTAGTTATGTGCAGAACTGACTGGAAAATAAACTGGCATCCTGATTTGCATTCATTCTGCACCAGTGGTTCCCCTGTCAAATTTGCTCAGTGTGGAAGATTTGGCCAAGAGCTGGGTTTGTGTATTACCTGTTACTGCAGGCAAAAGCTTCAAGTATGTGTTGGCCCAAACCCCTGACATATATAAGGAATGACATATTGTTACCAGGGAATAGGAATATTGGAATTACAATGCACTTAGTGCTCAGTGTAGAAGAGGACTGGGGGAAGGTTTGTGCCAGATAGCCAGGAGCCCTCATTTACAGAGTGTGAAAATAGCTGCTGAATGCAAGGTGATCGCAGCGTGTGACTTCCAGGTAGCTTCCTGCTCCCCTTCCTGCCCGCCAAGGTTTGGGGGATGTGTTGATCAGGCAGCAAAAAAGCTTGCTGTGAGCAGCACGTGGGTGTGCGAAAATCTTCCCTTCCAACTGAAGGTGTGTGATTTCAAGGGGCAAACAGGTTAATTTATCTGTCTTCTTACACTGTTTCCTCCTCGTGGATTTTGTTTATAGGTGTAGCTAACTATGGACAACAGTACCCAGTGAAAGTTAAGAAACAAATGCTGGCATGTGCTTATAAAATATGCATAAATACTCAAATGTTCTATGCTAAGAAAAAATTGCCTTTCTGTACTTACTTTCCATCCTTATTTTCCCTTATTTTTTTCTTTTCATGCAAAAAGGGAAAATTAGGTCTAATGCCAGACTCCCACTCTGGGGTACCTTTACTCTTTGCTGACTCCTAGGCAGAACCCAGTCCTGTTCAATACAGGACACGGATTTTCCTCATGTGCTGAGTTAAGTATTTCTTTCACCAGCCTTTGTTCACTCCAGTGTCAGACAAATTTTTAGTAGAGAAGTTTAAATCACCCTTTACTCTGCTGTTCACCGTTGCCATCCCCAGGGGGTTGCAGTCAGACCCCATGTCCTGATGCGCAGGCCAACACCATCGTGTCACCAGCAGATTGGCGTCTATATTACTGCAAATCTGTAATTGTAATTATTCCTCTTTCCATCTAACAGAGAGAGGAAGGGTCTCTGAGGTAGATGCAGTGCAAAACGCTTCAGCTTGAGCTAGGCAGGTTTGTTAATAGCCAGAATTAATAAAATTGGATATAAGGCTGTGCTAACACAAATAGAAACGTTCTGAAGCCTCCAGTAGAGCAGCTGCCTCCCTTTGCAGCCTTGTGCTTCTTGGATGCACATTCATACCCCTAAAACAGAGAACTTTGGGCCATGTTCTGATGTCCCAATCCTGATCATCTCCTGGGCAGTCTGCTCATTGGTAGTGAGTTGTGTAATCTCTGAGATCCTGTGTGGATGAGACTTCTCAGTAAAATCCATGAGAAATCAAGTGGTGCAAGAGGGACTTGCACCCTTCTCTGCAGGGAAGAAAAGTCCTGGATTGTCTTTGGCCACTTGCACATGGATTTCAACAACAAACAGACACATCTCCTGTCCTCCTTCTACAGCTTTCCTTCACCAAAATGTGAGAAATCAGGTAAATATAAGTGACCTGCTCTGGGCTGAGCTGAAGGGGCAGATACAGGAGGCTTTGTTTCCATGCAGGTGCAAACAAAAGATGCGGATTTTGGGAGAAGAGAGATGTGAAAGAGGCTGTTTGGGATGCCAACACCGCTCTGTGAATTAGCAGTCAGCTCTGTCTATGTCACATGGAAAGTCCAGCCCCCGTGCTCCTTTCAGCAGGGAAACGTTTCCAAGACCTCACGCCAAGGTTACAGCTCTGTCGTGTGTCTGTGGCTGGTGACGTGCATCAGCAGCTTGGTTTGTGCTGTTGTCACCTTCCTCAAGCAAAATTGTGGCTTTGTTATACTCAGTTACAGATTTGGTCTAAACCTGCTTGTATCAGTGCTCTGAGAGACAGGACACAACTCAGGGCTGATTCCAAGTAATTATTTGTCTCCATCCCTACAGACTTTTCATAGCATTAGGGACAGAGAGGCACTCATTAAACTCTAGATGTTGCCCAGGTTTTCAGCTGTTCAGGTACATCTATCTCGTGCTCAGTAGAAGGGGTTGAAAAATACTTTAATTGGTCATTCAGAAATACCTTCCACCAAGAGGCAAAATAGATCTCAGTTACTTTAAAATTCAGCTTGTAATGTTTCATCTCCCAGAAGCTGCCAGGGACTTGTTTGCATACATCCCTGAGCAGTGGCACATCTCTTTACCATGGTGTTTAATGATCATTTGTATAGGAGCTCTTGGCCCTCTCCATGCAGATGCAAAATGGTATTAATTGTGTGGGCAGTACATAGGCAGCGTGTGATTTTAGCAATTAGCAATGAAATGAACATGTCTCAGGAGCTGAACAGATTGGTAAAAGCTAAAAAAAACCCCAAACAACCAAACTGATAAATATTTATGGTAATGATGTTTTGATATTTTTTGATGGCCAAGTGACTGCTTTAAGAGACCCCGAAGATCTCAGTTCCTAACTGACAATGACATCTTGGTACTAATGAGATAATGATGATGCCAGTGGAAAATGAATTGATGGGGGCACACGAAACCAGAGACATGCAGAAGGACACCAGGAAGAGCTTCCTTAAGTAGTAGGACACTTCAATGAGTGGAAAAAATGCCTCTTGTTGTTCTCATTTCTGCTCTTTGGATTTTGGTTTTGTGTGTTTTTTAAATATATGCTAATTCTTTTATCCCTTTTATGTTTTATTTAATCTCACAGTATCAGTGTTCCAGCTGCTTTAAACAGAGAACATTCCTGTGACCTGTTTCAGAGAGAAAGTGTTTTAAATTTTCTAAGCCTTTCCTGTTATAAAATTTCCCGTTAAATACCTGACATATGGAGATAACCTGTACCCAGCTCAGTCTGGTATCAGGGCTCTTTTGTTGCTACTGCTTTTGTGCAATGAGCTGGGCATGAGCAAAATTTTACTTAGTCATGCTGATCCTCCTAATATTTCCAGCACAGCAGAATCTTGCAATGAAATAAAACTAAAAAATGGCTAATTTCACTAGGCTGTGCCCACACTTGAGGGTAACTACCACAATATAACCTTCCTGGCTCTGTACCATTGCCAGGAGGTAACAAATGTACCAAATAAAAGCTGTTGCAAAGGCGTGCTCATGGTCTAGAAGTCTGGTCTAGTTTTCTCTAGATACAACACAATTTCATGTTGCTGTAATTATATTACAGTCACATGTATGAAATCAATCCTGCAGACTTGAAATGACTTGCTGCTTTTGATTCATCACATAGGGGCACCTCTTAATTCTCCGGGAAGGTTAATAGCTTCATGCATTCATTGTTTAAGTAATTCCTTAAATCCTCAATGCTTACATGAGCAACTTTACTGGCTTATATTTTCTTTTATTGAAATGTATTGCAGGAAATACCTTAGAGCCCACTTCATTAAGTTCCATTGTAAAATGCTGCGTGCCTCAGAAAGAAAGAACACCAATCTGTAATACTTGCTCTTAAAGAGAGACCTCAACTCCCTACTTGAAAAACTGCAGGAAGTATCTCCCAGCTTCACTAGAGCCACCAGTGGGTGCTCCTGTTCTGCTGCTGCTGAAGCCAGTGAAAAAAGGTTTCCTTCCTCAAGGATCAGTGTAATGCCAGGATTAGAATTAATTTAGTTAAGAAAATGTTGATTCATCGGTATTTTCACCTCAGGTTAAGATAATGCTACTCATAGCCTGGATAAACCAAAACTCCTTTTTTCCCCCCCAGGAAATAGAATTTTTTTATTATTATTTTGAGTATACAGGGATGGAACTGCAGAATGATCGAGCTGAGATCCGAATGGGACTCCAAGGAGTGGCGTAGCTGTCTATGAAAATCTGTGCTGGTTGAAATGGCCCTGTGGGTTCATAATTAATATAATTGCTTTCCGTGTTGGTGCTTGGGTTTGATTCCTTTTGCTACAGCTGGTTTTGTAGAATTCATTTGATGATGATGCTGGGTGATCTACCTCAGTGAAAATGTATTGATTTTCTGCAAAGTCCATTTTTTGAAATGTTCTTACACTGTTTTTACATACATTTGCTCATAACTTAATTGCTGTATCTCTAAGCTGCTGCACATCCTGCTGATGTAGCTTAAAGAGCCTTATAAAGCTGTGAAAAAGGTTCAAGAGATCTTTCTAGAGTAAAGAAGGAATTAAGGTTTTTTAAAAGTTAAATTCCTCAGGATTTATGTCAGCTTGTTGCCTATACACTGTTGACACCTCATCTAAAGTATCTGTTGACTTCATATTTAAGGGTTTATGCCACTAAATGACTGAGCTCAGTAGGTAAAATGGTGCATATTCAGGAGATTTGAAGTTTTTTTCACAGCTGAAGAAAAAAATACAAGGAAGAGCAGCTTAATGTCTGTTTTAAAACTGTTAAACCTGCAGAAATTCCCAAAGTATAAAATGGAAAGCATCACTGCTTGCTGTGCCTGCTGTGCACCCAAGGAAAGCTGTGTGATGGAAGGTTTCCAAGGAGGAAGGGAAGGGACAGTCTGGGCAGAGGAGAACACAGAGAACAGCAGTGATGGCTGGTGTGTGAAGGATGATTAAAGCAACTGCTGATGCACTCTGTGCTTTCTGGGTACTTGAATGGAAATATTTCCCATTGATTCTCCCAGACAGTGGCACTCAGAAGCACTGCCAAGTACCTCCCTTTTCATGGAGTTTATTTCAATCTCATTATTTATTTCACTTTTGAAAATAGACTTTATATTTTACTGCTTAAAGAAATTAAAGAGCGTAATGAAAAGCTGGGGTTGAACAGCAGTGGCTTCCTCTGCTGAAGAGCGAGCTGTGAAAACTGGGTATTGGACAAACCTCCTTAGCAATAGGGGCAGGTAGATCAATTTTTAAAAGGCTGGCAATGAACACTCCGTATCATTAAATCTTGTCTGAATATTTGCTGTAAGACTTTATGTCAATTCTCAGCTTACGGGATAATAAACAAGGCATGTGGACGTTGATGCTCAATTCATCCCTGAGGATTAGGGTTTAAACCACATGAAGTTATTTTGTTTATTTGTATTTTTAATCTGCATTGGGTACTGCTATTGGCACTCAGCTTTGTTTATTTTCTTTGTGGGTTTGTTTGCTTGTTTTCTAGTGCCTTTAATGTATCACACTTGATATATTGTTGAACCCCTCCGTGGTTCATTAGCATAGCACAGCTCCCAGATGGGTTGGGATGAGCTTGCTGAGTCAGCTGACAGAAGGAAGAGAGGAATCGGATCTGGCAGCAGCACGGAGTTATTTTGGCTTAAGGTGGGAACGACCTAACATTTGTCATCTGTTGTTTATTCTCTCGTCCTCTGCTGTTCGAGGAGATCCAGTTGGGGCTGGCTGGATTGGAGCTTTTATTGTTAGTGTCACTGTGTATTTATGGATTTGTTTTGCACTTGGTGGGGAAGGTGCAGAGGTTTATGCAGTGATCCTTGGAGATGTTGTGTCTTTAACAAGGAGAAGGTTTTTTCACAGGAGGACGTGCCCAGGTGCTCTGGAGCACAGGGACTGCTCGTGGTCATGAGAGCGAGTTGAGGTCTTGGGACAAAAGCCACTTTGCTGTTTCACTGGTCATGGAACATGGACCAGGTCATGAGAGGCCAGTGATTACACACAGGCACCTCAGGGTGAAATTTAAGGATGGAACTGCTTTTGCAGATACTCTGTGGGAAACAGGTGACTCCTCGATACCAAACTGACTGAGGATTGCTTCAGACCATGAGGTGGGGGTGAAAAACTCCTGTTGAGGCAGCAGGGATGGTTTTGGTTGCCAGTACAAAACAAGATAAATACCACGCTACCTTTTGGGTCAACTGCCTGTGTAGTCCCTGTCAGGACTGTAACATTTATGCAAACTGCACAATTTAGGATCATATGGCTTTTTTTTTGTTTGGCTTTTTTTCCTTAACCTTGCTGTTCAAGATAAACTGCAGTGAAATGGGACAGCATTTTGATTGCTGTAATCAGACCTACCACACTTAAATGTTTTGAAGTGTTTTTCATCTCCTAATTTTCAGCTATCAGTAGCATTTATGACCCACTTTGCTTCCTCTTGAAATCACAGCTTCTGAAACACAGCACCATAAGAGGCTGTCAGCAGCCTTTTCAACTCTGAACTCCTGTTTCTCGGCACCTCAATAGTATTTTTTGTCCCTGGATCCCAGGAAGCTCTTTTGGATCATGACTGCTCCTTGTTCTTTCCTGATTATGCTAAAATTTCAAGGGTAACCTTAAAAAAAGCCCTAGAAAATTATAGGGTTTATTCCCTCCTTAGTTTAATGGGCTCTAACTACTAATTGCCTTTGAAAAACCTAGCCTAAACTATTAATTTTTTTAATCTCCTCCTTTATTTTATCAACTAATTTAATTAAACTGACCACAAAAGAACCCAAAAATATGAGTACAAAATATATTGGATTTTTTGACAGATATGAATGTGCTAATTAGCCTTCAATTCAGCCACGTTAAAAAAATGAAGTCTTTAGTACACATCTCTACTGCTTTTTATTAAAAGTAAAGAATTAGAAAAGTACCACATGTCAAAGAGTAAATAATAAAGCTTTCAGTATATTGAGACAATATTGGTAAATCTTACTGATATGCTGTTTATAAAAAAAATATACAGTGCTGAAATTCTAATGAGATTCTGCACTGTTGCATCTCCCTCTAGTTCCGAGAGCAAGGCAATTTATACTCTTTTCTAGAGCAATTTAAATTGTTTCTTTTATGTTGTATGGTTTTGCACTAATGTTTCTTTTCAAGTTCTGCTTTTGTGGGCCTCCTTTCTCCTTGTTTCTTATTGAAGTGCTGAGGATCATTTGAGTCAAACCCATTAACTTTCCCATGGTTTTCAATCAAGACCTTTGCAAAATGCCCAGTTCCACAATGGCTTTAATGGAAAATATAGATTGCTTCATATTTGATTTAGACCTCACCCCTGTGCTTGTTTGCTTTTTTCCCCCTCAGGTTATGAAGCTTCGCATGATTTTTCTCAGTCTTTTCTTAGCATAAGCACGTAAGTTGGACAATTGCTCTGCCTCTTAATTACTTTTGCACTGCACTGAAAGTCATTAATGTTATTTCTGCTGATTGCAGCTGATAACCCTGAGAATGAAAACATTCACTGGGAATTCCAGGACCTGCTGGAGTTAAGGAAAAATTCCTCTTGAGTGAACATTTTTTCCTACCCATCTGGGCATGCAGGTCTAAATATAATTAATAATTAGATCCTGGTTTGTCTCCAGCCCATCTTTATTAGAAATACTGATAACTTTTAATGGAAATAGTAACTGTAGTTAGACTGTGAGAGAGTACAGTATATGAGCAGTATGGTTTGGATGGGTAAGGTGGGCTTTTCCTGCAGAAGAGGCAATTTCTGTTTGTGTCTCTTGCAGGTGTTCCAGAGCTGCAGGGACGGATGCACAGAATAAAGAGGCGGAGAAGTGGCTGTGCAGATCCCGAGTGTTCCTCTGAAGCCATGTCCTTGTTCTTGTGGGCTGCAGGTGGAAGGAAGCCTTGCTCTTTTCCAATCACCTAAAAGCATCTGGAAAAGTGAAGGTAATGGACTCGAGGTTTTATCAAAGGCTTGTGCAGAATATGACAAATACATGAGACTGCATTACTGAGGCCTTTAGGATAAAATGGAAACAACGTAAGTTGTGTCACAGCTGTGCTCCCAGAGCTCTGTTTCCAAGCAGCCCTACACAGAAATGGGCAGAGCTGCTGCTGGGAGTGATCCAGTGATCTGTTTCACCTGTCGTGGGATTTTGGAATGTAGTATTTGTGTGTGATTTATAGAAGTATGGCTTTTACTCACTGTAAATGTGCCTCCCAGCTTCAGCAGGTCTAAGACACAGTTACACTTCCCTGCCTGCCTGCATCCAAACACAGAGTTTGAACGTTGCAGAGATTCAAAGAAGGGGGATAGGAATTACTGTCTACTGTAAGAGAATTAAAGAGGGGAAAAAAGAGAAAAATATTCTAATATGGCCCAGGGGTCCCTCATGTTTTACAGAAGGCTTCTTCCATAGGCTCTCTTTGGGATTCTTTTGCTTCCTTTTGGCCTCCTGTTTCTGTCAGTCACCTTTTAAATTTTGGCTTGAGAGTGCAGAATTGATAAAGCCATGCTCAGAAGAATGCTAACTGGAGACAGTCTCGGTAGGAAAGCCCTTGTTCCATCACTTCCCAGTTTGTACTGGAGGGGGATTTTTTTTTATTTTTCTTTTCATTCATACCATATTTCAGAGACATGACCAGCTTGGCTTCTTGGGTTTTCAGCAATGTGGGTTGTTGGTTTTGTTGGGGTTTTTTTCATTTCCCTGGTGAAAAATCTGATGTCACCAAAGCACTCAGAGTGTACACAAACCTTGACAGAAAAGAGCAGATTTGTTTATTGAAAAACATCCCCGCATTACTTCTAGTGGCAGGGAAAGTGTAAAGGCAGAAAATGATTCAAACCCCATGTGTCCTGCCTGCAAAGTGAATTTTTAGGAATATGGAACACAACAAGCCAATAGGCTCGCAAGATGGCATTTTTATTGTTTTTGCTGGTTTATTTAATCATTTCCATTTAACCCTGTTTCCAAGACACAAGTCTCTCCAGCTTCTCCAAAGTGAGCATATGGGCAGTATATGGATATCACAGCTATGTCTTAATATCCAGCTGCTATTTGTGTGCCAGTGGGGAATGGCTGCATGGCTGGCTGGAGTACCCTGAGTGAACCTGCTGCTTGCATAGAAGTATTTCTGAATAATTGTCATCAATGGCCGTTTAATTTGGGCAGTTGCTGATCCTTGGCATAGATTGCTGAGAAGTTGGGATAGCAGAGAGAAAGCAGATTGAATTAATGGAAGTATGGAAACTGTTTAGAGGGGAGAAAAGGGGGTTCGGTCTTTCTTCCCTGCTTTTATAGATAGAGGATTGGGGTCACAAAAGCTCCATGTGGATTTAACATGCTTGAAAATGCCAGGAACAGAGTAATTGGATGCCTGGCACAGACTGTGGATGCAGCTCTTTCGTCACTGCCCTCGGTGAATGAAATTCTTTTCACTCTGCATTCAAATGTAACAGAGACTTTTCGCTTTCAGCGTGGATGGTTTCACCTCTGAGCCAGGCAGCAGCCCCAGTGGTAAGGTACAGATAATTGGAGCAAATCATTCCAAACCCTCCTGAAAGCGCTGCATTATGCATGCACCAGCTTTAAAAATGGACAATTAGAAAGACACCTCTTTTAAAAAGTGCTTTTGTAGTGAGTAAAACAAAATGATTTCTTCAGGTTCCAGTGCAAAATGGATGGCTACGAAGCATGTGCATAGATTTCTGGCGATACATTACAAAGGGGATGATAATAATAACCTTTTTCTGTCGCCAGAGAGTCTGCACAAAGATTCCATCAGCATTTTGCACAGTATGATAAAAAATGTGTGAAATCCTCAGCATCAGTGAAGGTTCAAAGTGAAACAGAATCAAGCAGAATAAGGTACCCATAAAGAAAAGAAATAGCTAAATGATATTAAGGAAGCCAAGATAACTGAAAAAATTAACAGCACAAAAGTTTATAGAGTCTGCTTCTGCTAACAAAGGCAATCCCTAGCACCCAATGTTTCCATTCAGTCTGAAGAGACAGTTACATTTGGGAATGAACAAAATAGGAGAAGCATGAGTTTGCAATGCTGCTTTGAAATTTGAGGTTAAGGTACTTGAACTGTGACCTCTCCATAAAAAGAGAGGCTTCCCATCTCTGCCAGCATCCCGGTGTTGAATGGTGCCTGGCTGCCTGTGGCACAGAGAGAGCCACCAGGATATGGACTGTCTGTGGGAAGGCATGAAGGGATTTCCTGGCAAGGCTTCCCCTTTAGGGAGCCTGGGATCCCGCAGTGGCTGGCCCTGACGAGGCTGAGTTTGCTGAGACACTTCCCTGTCCATAAGGGACAAAAAGCACAGGCCCAAAGCCCTCCCAAACCTACTCACTCCAAAATGGAGTGGTGGATGAAGTCTGTCTCTGGCCTCAAATATCCATGAATCTCTAAAATCAAACCCCAAAGATTTTGTGTTCAGCTCTTGCACCTCCACAGGAACTGTATTCCAGAGACCTTTTCTCCTGGAAGTCTCCTGGCTTGTATCTGAGGCTGAAACCAGCTGAGACAGAAGTATTTGGGTGTTTTTTGGTTTTTTACCATTTACAGCTACACATTTGTCTTCAAAAGCAAAGGTCAGAGGGTTGTGTTAGTTAGAAATATTTCAAAAATGTGTATCTCAGAGCTCTTCAAAAGCCAGAATAATAAAAAACAGAATTGCAGAAAAGGAGGCTAGGGAAGATGAGAAAAAAATTAATACATTTGTTTTTAGACTTGTGTTTACGGTCCACATCTCTTACATACACAGAAGTTTTAAATCAAGCAAATTAAACCTTACCACAGTTCACCTTTGAGCACAGGGCAGAGGTAGACACAGCTCCAGAGGTCACTGTGCTACTGCAGCAGCCCAGCAAGAGCCAGTGTAATTTTGTTTAAATTCAGAACATGTTCTGACAACACATGCCCATCTGCTAACCCTCTGGCTGAGATTCAGCACTGCAAAAGTAATATAAAGATGCAACTCCTGTTCTAGTCTGATTTTTTTGCCCCTTCAGATGCCTCCAAGAGCTTTTCAACTGCCCAAAATAAATTCCTAACAGTATAAGAAAATGGGCAATGAACGCATTGGGGAAGAGAGGCAGGTTAAAAGAAAGAGGGAAAAAGCCAATAGTTTGTTGTTGAAAAATAGATAGGGGATGAATGGATGAAGGCTCTTGTGGAAAGGCCAGGATGTTACAGAGCTGGGGGTGGAAAGGCAGTGATACTGATTCTTGTATCAATATGGAGCTAGAGCCATTCAGATATTCTGATGGACCTTCAAATGTTTTTGGCAGTTCTGTGGTGTTTGCATCTGTCACGAGAAAAACCCACTCATTCCTGGGAGCTGGTCCATGAGCCAAAAAACCAGGCAGTCTCCTTCATTTATCCTTGTTTTGTGCAGGCTGGAGCTCACGTTACAATATGATGAATTAATTATGTCTTACAGTGCCACAGGTTGGCTGCACCAAACGGGCTGAGTGTAAAAGATTGCAGTGCAGTAATTATCAGAGCTTTGTTCAAAAAGGCTTTTCTGCCTATGGTATGATGTATAGATGGCCATAAGTAAAGAAGAAAAAATAATGTTAATACATTCTTTTAAAGGAGGGAAAACTCTCATGGGAAGCAAAGTAACAGTTCTGATCAGTAATGGACAGAGAAAATGTGGGACAAAAAATAGACAAAAGTCAGTGCTGGGAGGTGAGAGAGGCAGAGACAACATAGCAAAGTTCTTACAGACATTGAGATGTGGATGTTGAAAACTGAACCAGTGAAGAAATAAACAAGTGTAGGTGTAAATATGCAGATTTTGAATGTGAAGCAATCAAGGGTTTTGAGTTAAAACTCAATAATCTCACCACGGACCCTGTGGCAGGAATTGGTGTGCATACGAGTTCAGCATTGCATGGAGAGAAACAGGGGGAATAAAGAGGACTCTGCATCTTTGAAGCATTTGGGATGTACTTTGTGGTGTTGGAGAATAAAAATAAGGAATTTCAAAGTATTATTATGATTAAATGAATGGAAGTAGTATGGTAGGGTTTTAATTTTCAGCCTTATTTTAAGAAGAAAACAAATACAAAACTACAGAGGTGGGGGAAGCTGTTGGTAGGTTTTCTGTTTGCTTTAGAAAGGATATTTTCTTTTCCACAATCTGGGCTACAGATGGGTCTCATGGGATTTGCTTTCCAACATAAGGGAGATATTCAGGCTTTCAGATTTCATTACCACTTCCTTCATTATTGTGCCTTGAGGAGCTATAAATAACACATGGCTAATTTGTGAATATGGCACGTTCCAAGGAATGTGTGTATTTTAATCAGGGCACCTTCTGACATTTGGTAATTGGTTTACAGATTTGTTATATAATTTCATGAGTATTAAGTTGCTAAGGGGAAAAAATCTAAATTTATGTGATCTAAAATCTGCCCACATTGGACCCTTACAGCAGCTGTGCTCCTTCCAGGTCTGAGGACAGATTTTAAGTCAACAAGTACATAAACTGGCAGCTATTTTTTCATTTCTTTTAGTTTTATTAAACTAGTAGTTACATTCTTCACAACATCTTTCTTTTAATTAAAACCTTTCTCTGTGTGTGTGTGTATGTATCACGAAACAGCTCTTAAGATGTAAGCAGGGTTTTGTCTGGTGAGAAATCAGGTTTTATGTTGGAAGGTGCATGTTTGTTCTTGGTGTATTTTTGTGGCATGTTTGTTAGAACAAGTCACATGCCACTGGCGTGTCTGCATCTGTGCACTGAGAACATCTGCAAGCAGATGCTCACCTACTCCCCCTCCTTAGCTCACCATCCCAAACTGGCTTTGTTTCCAACACCAGTTGGTTCTCAGGCTGTCTTGTGTAATCCTGCTGTCCTGAAGCCTGGGCATCTCAGGAAAATGGGATGGGGAAGTCTTGGAAATGGGGTGGGGAGTCATTTGAGGCTTTGTGTAACAACAAGCTGTCTCAAGTACCAGACATATAACATGGAGTAATAAGGAATATCATCTTCCATTATTTTTACTGTTGGATGCAAAAGTACAGAGAAACTGAAAAGTTACCTGCATTTAATTTTTAGTTGTTATTATTTGTTTTCTCTCTTGCACAAAAGAACACACACCTGTCTGCATTTCTGAGGTTACCTCGCTCCTCTGGCTGTACCTGTTGCCACATGATGTTTAGGGAAGCTGCTAATTGGGGAATGTTTCAGCTGCAGATGACTGAGCTGTGGCTGTTCATTACGTTATTACTCACTGGAGACAGGCAGCATGTGCCAAACAGCAGGATCAGGCGGGAACATCTGCTAGGGAGCAGCCAGATGCACGAGAGCTCGTGGCAAGAAATCTGTGCCTTTCATTTACCTAATTACCAAAAATGGGCCCTGCTTTGGAGCAGGCTGTGAGCCACTCTGCCATTTTGTGTGTGAACACAGGCTGGCTAAGGCTCAATGGCTGAGGTGCCTTGTAAGAGTTAGAACATCCTAGAGATGCTTCTCCAGCTTCCTTTGGCACACACACCCCGTGGTTTTGCTTCTGAAGTGGTCTCTAACATTACTTACAAGTGTGGTGCTCTACAGTTCCCGTAACTTTTGGACTTGAATCCTGATATGTGAACAGCAAATAACATGGCCTAGAAACTGAAGCGAGGTCTATAAGCTGAGAAGCTGCATAGGAGTATGTGGGCACTGGAGAATTGTACCTTCCATGTTGTGAGCGGTGGATAATGGGTAAGATCAGACAATTGCAGGGAGGCAGGGGTAAGAAGATCAGCCTGGATCTGGAATTCTGAGGATTTCTATGCTTGTGTTGCATTTTTCAAATTCTTCTACTTAACCAGTGCAGTATTAGCATTTACAGAACTGATGCTGAGTAAAACAAAATCATGGTAGAAGTCCACTAAAACCTTGCAATTTCTTCTTCCTAATTCAACTCCGGTTTTGTTGTAGCAAGGATCCCATCAGCCCAAGCCACAGCACTGGGTACAAAGGTGAGATTTGTCTGCCTGGCCAAATGTCCCCACTGTCAGTGCACGGCTCTGGCTGCCCCGTATTGCTGAAGAGCACAGCCACCTGTGGCTTGTTTTGACATTAAAAATGCCAAGCACCTGCCGTAGATGTTGCCATTTGTCACTGCAGCATGGACTGAGGCAGCTTGGGTTGTAGCAGGCTGGCTCAGACCAGGCAAGGTGCCAAAAGTTTTGCCTTTCCTTTCCAGAGCTTCACCTCTGCTGGCATGTCGAAAACCTTCAGAGGCTCCAGCCTCTGCAGGTTTGCCTTCTGCAGAGTGCTGCTGGAATTTTAGGACGTTTTACATCCGTGTATCTATCTATGAGCCAGGAGGAGTGATGAGGGTGCCTGGAATACTCGTGTTGCTGTGGGGACAAGGACACAGAAGGGCTCTCATTCCCACAAGGAAGGTGAGTGACTCTGGTGCTGTGCCATATTGCCCAGGAACAATCACAATTACTTTCATGTTGCTAGGTGGAGATCCTTGAATGTGTCTGGAGCCTGTGGCTCGGGAACAAATTCTATTTCTGCAGGGTGTGATGGGGTAACAGCTCTCCTGCTGAGCCAAGCTCCTGGCTTCTCTTGTTGAATTCTGGAGCCAGTCCCTGCCCCCTTGGAGCGAAGTGTGGTACTGCCCTGGCAGCAATGTGTGGGGCCATCAGCTCTCTCATATCCTGGTACATATGAGCGCATGGGGCTCTTCCCAGAGGATGGCTCTCCCGTGCCAGGCAGCACAGGGATTCACTCAGGCTCTCCATGGCGTGGTTCTCGCCTTGGGGAGGGCACCTCCTTCAGAAGGTGCTTCATCTGGAGCGCAGACAGCCCTTTTTTGAGCATATTGTTGTTACACTGGCACTTGGTGTTGTGGTTGGTTTTTTAATGAGTCCAAAGAAATGAAGTCCAAAAATGAATTTTTAATGAGTCCTGCTCACAGTGTTGTGGTTGGTTTTTTAATGAGTCCAAAGAAATGCCATTAAAAATATCAGTGGGGGTTTTTTTGAGGAAAAGGTAGTATCGATAACAATGCTTTGCAAATAGTTTTTGTCAGTTTTTGTGATCTTGGAAGATGTCCAAGCAGTCACTGATGGATTATACTGGGCTGGCTTCAGCTATGCAATGCTGTAACTTGAAATACTGGTTTTTTGGGGTTTTTTTTACTGCATAGGGCCATAAAGTAGAGACTTTCCCATAAAGTAGATTAAGGAAGATCTTTGATGCTTTCATTCAAAGAACAGCTCTTCCAGAAGGTGAGCATTAATAAGATGGTAGTGTCACATTTCATGACAAGGTTCTGACTGAGCAGATCATTAGAAAGAAAAGGATCAAAGCCACTTCCACATGTTACATTTCAGGTGGACGTGAGTGTGTGTCACTGGCAAAAAAGCTCAAGTAGCAAACTTCACAGGAGGGGAAGCTCACTCCTCCTGCCTTTCTGTCCTTTGCAATTTCCTTCCAGTGAGTCACAAACTTCTGCAGCTTCAAAGGAGTTATGTTTTAATCCAACTGGTAGGGCTGATATAGCTCTGATGAGAGACTTGGACATCGGAAATGTTGGCTCTCCTTCATTACTAGTGAGCAACCCAAATACCACATTAAACAATTGTTTAATTCTTCCTGGCTTTCCAGTAATCTTCTTGGTCTGGAATTGCCTTTGTTTTTAGTAAGGGTTACTTATCTAACAACAACAAAAAAAGAATAAACCGACTAAACACAGAACAGATGTTTTTAGCCAGTGCAGTAAATGAGAAAATTTTGCTTTGTAAATTTTACTAAAGTAGATTTGTAATTTATTTAATTCTAATTTATTCACTTAATTTAAAATTGTGAATTTTACCAAATTAGAAAGCTGATTTAACATGTAAACATCCACTGCTCTGTGTCTACTGGTAGGACATTCCATGCTTTCTTCCATGGATACAGAATATATAACCTAGAGCCTGAGGGCACAGGGAGCTGTTAGAGCCTGATCTCAGGGTGTTCTGCAGGCAAGAGAGGCCCTTCCACTGCTTGATGAAATCTGCTGAGCTTGTTGGATTGCCATTAATCACATTCATCTCCAAGTGGGAGCCCAGCTCCTTGTGCAGCTCAAAGAAAGCGAGAGCTGCACCCAAGTTAAATGTTATACAATGGGATCGTAAGGCATGTATCCAAAGTGCTTCTCCAACTTTTTACAGATACTCCAGCACATTTGAAGCGTTTGACAGAAAAGAATAGGCAAGGGCAACAATGATTGATCCATGTTTTTAAGAAAAAAATTGAAGCCATATTTCCACCAGGGTCTTCAGAAGGACATTGATGTATTTATCGACAAAGGGCCCACGAGCGCCAGCCTTTGCATCACTAAAAATGTAGCCTGCTGCAGGAATTTACAGCTGTGATGGAAGATTCATAGCTGCTCTCTTTATTTATTGGAAACATCTCTTGCAGCTGAGTAAAGACATAAATATGAAATCAAATCACCAAAACTACTTTGAAGTAGTGCTAAGGGTACTTTTTAAACCTAGGGGCCAGGACAACTTAAAACTAATGTTGAAACACAATTGAGATGAACGGTATTTACTGATCCATTATTCCATCACTTTACAGCTAATATGTAAAATCTCAGATTATTGGAGAGCATTTGCTATATTCTTATATGTAATGCTTATCAGGGGGGCTCAAGGGCAGCACGTTAGATAAAGGTGCATCCATGAATTTCTGTCTTTGTGATTTATAGTTTTCATGTCACTGTAAAATTATTTTTATAGTTTATTTTACCAGCGCATGGTGGGAAAGAACTTTATATGCTCTTGAAAAATAGCTTCATAAACAACAACAGGCTGTGATATGAGTTCTTTGAGTGCATGGATAGGGGTGTGAATGCCAGTATTAGGTTAATATTCTTTGTCCTTTTAGGTCACTGCAGGTATTTTAAGTGGCCACAGCTCCGTAGGCCGGGGAGCGTGGGAGAGAAGAGCAGCCAGGAGAAAGGGGGCAAAGCACAACCCACCCCCAGGAGCAATTAGTGTTAATGTGCTATTTTGGATAATGATGATCTGTAGTTCCTACATAGTGAGTTTTCATCTCTGCATCTTGTAGCTCCTTATCTCAATTCTGCAGGTTGCAAAACTGATTAATTACACTAGCAGCGTTGGTATAATTAGTGCTGATTATTCTTAGAGCTTTTTCTTCTTTAATCATCTGTTTAATTGGAACTAAATCCCTATTTATCAAATAGTGTAGGTTTTAGCATCTGAAGACAGTGGACTTTGTCCAAGTCTTTCCACCTTGAACTCAGGCATTGGTGTAAAAGCTCTGGGAATATTTCTGTGGGATTATACTGATTATAACTGGATCAGGATTTGGCATTTTTTAGTATCTGGTCATTTGTCAAATGTTTTGATGTTATAGCGAGCACTTCTTTAAAAATCTAGGAAAAAGAGGTGAAGAATAACAGACTGGAGACTCTTACAAATGACCTGCCATATTTACACTGTTACTCCATATATGTGAAATGATGAGGGAGAATATTTTGTTGACCAACCTGGAGAAGTTTGAATTGTCTTTAATCAGGAGCTGTCAGGATAAAAGAAAATACATGGAAGCAATATGTGACTGTTTTTCAAAACACAAATACAACAAAATCTGAAGAAATAAGGACTGTACCATACTTCTACATGAGCTGCTCTTTGTATTATCAAAGCGTGGTTATGTTGATGGATCGTGCAGTGACAGGACATTAGATAAAACAAATAAAACCTGCAGCAGTGGCGGAATGATGTAAGAAAGGGAAGCAAGTCATACTTGCTTCACCTCTAATCTTTCAGTAGGTCTGGAGCTGGTAGTTCTTACTCTTGTTCAGCTTCTGCTGCGGCCTTTTGCTTCCCTCCCTTCTCCTGCCCCCCACAAACTGCTGTAAAAATAGTTACTGATGATGATGAATAGGTTTTTTTTTTATTTTAAGTTCCCTCAATATGAAGATCTTTCTCCTTCTATCATTCTCTAACTACCTCAAAAGTCAGTGTAATTCTCTGTAATTCACAAGCTCTGGGCATTTTGCCCATTAGGATCTTTTTTCCTTCATCATTTTGGTAGCTGCAGCACCTCTTCTCTAAGTGAAAAGGAGCATAAGGGACAAAAGTCACCTCTTGATCCCATCCCAACCCACTGCTTAGATCAGGGGCTTGCTGCAGATCTTTAATAGTTTGTCACACTAATTGGAACAGGAAGTTGGTTGGTTGTGCCAGGAACATTTCTGTAGCTGTAACCCACCGTGTCTCCACAAGCTCCTGCAAACAGTGATGCTGTGCAGCACTTCACACTCACACCTGTGTGTAAAGGGTGACCCAGGCCCTTTGCAGGCACTTCTTCACCCACTGGCCTTGTCCTGTTCAGCTGTGCATCTCAAATGTATTTGGGTTGCATTGAAACTGGGTGATTAAGTTCTTCTCATGATTCTGCCACTAAAGATGGGCTTCATCTTTCCTCTGTGTGGAAAAAGAATCATTTTTTGTATGATGACTCATGTTGATTTAACATTACCATATGCTGTTGATTGCTTATTTACGTTGCATTAATGTGAATGTGAAATGTTGAAGTTTGGTTCCACTGACATTATTGAGTAGGGGTGGTGCATTATTTGTAATATATGATGTTTAACTGCACTCACTGCAGATGTAGCAGTATTAATTTTTACTAGAGGAGAAATACTTGCCTGATGAACAAGTTTATAGTGAGAAAGAAGTGCTCGTTTTCTAGTCATGATCTTGTTCTCTTTTCCTTATGTGCCACGACTGTAAAGCTTCATTCTTTGGCGTAACTGCAAACTAAAAACCCATGCTGTGATTCCGTCCCATTGCAATCCTGCCTCTGAGGTCAGAGTTTTCAGGCTGATGGTCTCTCATCAGGTCACTGCAGTGAGATGGGAAAACAAACAGGAGATGGAACACGTGTTGCTTTTTTTTTTTTTCTCTCTTGACCTTCCAAATCTATGATGCTGGTGTGTTTTAAAGGACAAACTGCGAGAGGCACCTAAAATGACATCATATATTCTATTAGCCTTTTATATAATTTTTCTAATATTTCTAACCTTTCCAATTGCAGTAAATTTACCTGGGCTTTGTTGTGTTTTGAGGTTTTTTATTAGATTTTACGTAAAACCGTATTAACTTCTTTAGTTCTATTTGTTCCTGCTACAAATACCATTTCATGGTCACCTGTTTTACTCGTTCCTACAGCATGTGAAACACAGGCAATACCCTAAAACACCTCCATCCCTACAGGTGCATTAAAATGCTGCAGAAAGTGAGTACAATTTTTAGTAGAGTCATTTCATTTTTCCACAGTTGCTGATACTTTCTAATTTAATTCTGAAAGGCCTTATGGCTATAGCAGTGAGGAACACTTGGCAGGATGTGGGTTACGGATAACTGGGCAGGTATTTGTTCCTGTCATGTGTAAAATGAGACCAAACACGGAGAAAATGCAAAAATGAGAGTAGTGAGCTGCCTTCATGGCTCTAGGTGTGCACTGTGCCTGTCTGTGCCCTGAATGCAGCCTAGGAAAGGCAAAAATAAGAAAAGTATTGATTTTTTTAAACATCATTAGAATCAGTAATGCATCGCTTCCTTGTGAGAAATGACCCGTCCTCCTCCTATCCAATCCTGTTACTTTTGTAATGGGTTTTTATTAGGCAACTTATTTTCTGTAAATTATAGCCCAGATTTCTCAACAGACATCAAACATCTTCTCGATAAGAATACTTATTTAATTATTTATTTCTACTTGGAAGAACTGCACTTCACAGAAAAGGAAGCATTGTAAGGGAAGTGATATTTAAAATAGAATTATGGATATAAAAATGTTATTTGCAATCCTTGGTTAGGTTTTCTTCCTTGTCATACAGACTGTTCAACTTAAACCTCTTCTTAAATCTTAATCCCATTTAGGACTTAATGGCATAGTCACCACTGGTGAGGTGGTAAAGACACATTATTTGGTTTAATTCTGTCTTTGAGGCTGATGGGTTTTAGCTGCCTGTGATTAAGTCTCTGAATTCCTTGGCATCTTCCTGTGATTTTACATTTTCCCTCTAGATCATCAGATTTCTCATTGGGGGTGGAGGGGTGTTACATTTAATACCTTTGGCTATTTTTGTTCTGCCTGGTCAAACACTTCACTAAACCTCTGCTTTTCTTGTCCTTTTTGGGTTTCCATCAGAGCACTGTGAACTATTCTGCTCAAAATACCAGCATTAACAATAGTCAAGGGAAGGACAACTTCTGAAAGGGTGACATCTGATGGATTTGTTGTCAGCCTAGAGCTCTGAAATAATTTTTACTGTTCTCCAAGTAATTCTGGCATTATACATAAAAATGATCACAAAGCATGCGGTGTTTTATCAAAGGTGCAGGATCTTTTAATTATGTTAATGTACAGTTTAATGAGAGAACCCTGCAATAGGATCAGTGCCATTAGTTTTTCAAGCTGTATTCTGTACATTGTTGGCTCTGGAAGAAAACTAGAACAGGTTTAGAGCTAATCTTTCACCTGTACACCCTTCTTATGCTTAGTTCTGGTATAAATGACAAAAGGTTTGGGGGCTTTTAGGTATTGTTTTCAATCAACTATTTAATATACCCGGATTACAAGGAATATTTGCAATTTCATATACACCTACCACCTTTTCTCAGCGCCTCACAGCTTCACATTTAATTATTTTAATTGTTCTTATTATATGTGCAAGGAGAATCGTACAAATGATGAGTTCAGCTTTGATCCATATTGGCTGTTGGCATCAAAATCTCCTTCCCTCAGGCTACTGAAAATGTTTATTCTTTAGCAGAGCAGAGTAACCAAAGCACTCTGAGTAGCATGCACAGTTTGCTTTGTACCTCTGCCCTGAGCTCAGATTTTTTTGTGCTGCATTAATGTTTTATGGTGTTAAAACAATTTCTTTATCTGATTGGATTCCTGCAGGATATCCTGCAGGATAATAATTAGGCTGAATAATTCAATCCAAACATTGGAAGGCTAAAGAAGAAGCTAAGAGGATGCAATTACTGAGCAAGGGTGTACATCCTGGGCAATGTTTGTGGATGATTCCAGCAGCATGGTAGGATTCAAGGGCCCATGGTAGCAAAAAATGAAGCATGCCACTTAACTCTCATTCCAGGTTTCTGTAGGATTTTGGCACAACTTCAATGTTTGTATTGAAAGGAGACCATACCTGTGACACAGGGAACTGCTGCTGCTGAATTGTCATATTATCCACAGGGTGTCAGCCAGGGAGGGATATTGAGCAGATGCAGTGTTCTTGGAGTAGATGAACTAAGAGAGTAAAACTTTATTCAATGAAGGACCTAAAATATTTTGTGTATAACAAACACAGTTTTGTGCAGTTACAAAGTCACAGCCTCTAGTCCCCACTACTAAGCTGAAAAAAAATTACCAGTTGGCCAGCAAATTCTCAGTATGAGAGAAATTCTTGGGTTTGTGTATTTGGGCCCTCCTCCTGTGACCTCTCTTATCAGATGTAGAAATCATCATGCAATAAAGGGGTTTGGTCCTGCTCTCTCCTCCCCTGTACTGTCCTGTCCTTTCCTCTCCTCTGTCCTGTCCTCCTTAGTGGAGTGGCTGTCATTTAAATGATGCCCAAGTGGATTTGATCCTAAGGATCATTCATGCCTAAGAGCCAGGGAGAGGAGAGTTCCAGACTTGAATGAAGTCATGAGTAAACAACTGTGCAGGAGGACACTCTGTCATGATTTTAAAAGAAAACAGGATTGTTGAATGTGAACTTTACGAAATGGACACGGAGGATCAAATTAAGGGGACGCTGCAAAGGGCAGTGCAGCCCAAAGGGTGACCCTGGCCCATGGCTGAGGGAGGGGTCAGGCAAGAGCTTGGTGAGCGAGTAAAGTGGGGAGAATGTGATGTCAGAAGATGAGAAAGGTCAAAATAATACATAACGTCAGTTCATGGCTGCTTATGCTGAAAGAATAATGCCTGGTCCCGTGAGCATGGATATTGACAGCATGGATTTGGTGCAGCTCTTGGGAGGAAGTGGGATTGGCCAGCTAGCTCTGCCTCACCGGAGGGCTGGTCCTCACACAGCTTCCCAGGCTGGCTCCAAGCTCATACCTAAGGGCTGGGTCCTGCAGTCTAGGAGGTGAAGAATAGCAAACAATCCCATCTTGTACCTCCTTGTGGTCAGTACCCACCGATGCCCCAAACACGTAAGGACAGGCTCTGCTACCAGCTCTGCCCCTGGGACTTTTCCTGAAAAGGCTGCAAATATGTCAGAATTCTTCACTGAAAGTAAATGCAATGTAATGCAGCTGCTTTGCTGCTCTGGAGTTTTGGTTAAGCACCACGTTTTTATATCCCATCCTAACAAGATAAAAGAGGTATGGATGAGCACAGAAAACAACACAGAGGGTTTTATATAGGAGTTGTTAAAATTAGTTGCTTCTACTTCACAGGAATTTGTAACAACTATTTTCAGTGTGTTCCTTATTACACTTTCCCCCCTCTCTTTTGTATGCCACAAAGCAACAAACATTCCCTCTCTCTTTTGCCATTTATCTTTTTCTCTTCCTTTTTCTTATGGGATAGAAGAGAAAATACAAAAAAGAAATATGAAAAGCAAAACATCCTTTGAACATTATGCATTCCATTAAACCCAGCAGAACAGAACCAGGAAAAAAATCCGAAGAATTGTCAGTTCTGAGGTATCACCCCGTTTTCCTTTTTGAATTAAAAGACCTATCTAGACCTACCATCTCTCCTTTTAGCAAAGCTGAAACTTAGGAGAATATGTTTGGAACCATTAATTCTCAGGGAAATCTATAGATTTCAAAGCCCTCATCTCATAACACAGTTTAGTCTTATTTTTACAAAAGGACTTCAGAAATTTTAGATTATAAGCTTGATGATTTATATCCTGATATTTTTTATTCAAACAGCATCAATTGCTTGAGGTCTCTGAACCTGACAGAGCAACTGAGTAATTTATTTTTAAACATAAATAGGGAGAAGCTGTTTTTTAACATTTCTATTTTCTTGTCCAAAAGGCATGTAAAATCAGCACATCTGTAGAAATGCAATAATTTGCATGTGAGAACAAGCTGAAATTTAGCCTTCTCAGGCAGATGACATTTATCCATCAGCATTCACATATTGTCTTATCAACCCATGTAGACACTTCTGCGTTTGAAAAGCTTCATTTATCACTTGTTGAATATTTGAGGCTGAACTGCTTTTTGTCAAAAAATTGTTTCTTAGATTGACAGATTCTGATGATAACTAAAAAAAAGTCATTAAAAACCCCTCACTCAGGTTTCTGTGCCTGCTGTGCAAGGAGCCACACATCTGAAAAAGGCCTAGAACCAGCAGAGTGGTGCATTTCAAATACTCAAAGTTTATATTGGTCATTAGATACTAAAGTTGCACGTGAAGTACATTAGAAATTAGTATTGAAAGTTTCCTGTTTAGCAAAAATTGTATAAACAGACACATTTTGTTTCCTGTTGGTTTTATAATTAGCTGGCTTGTTCCTGAGAATAATTTTGTCTTCTTTATTTTCACAAGTTCATATATCTTCTTTAATCAGCCAACACACATATTTGTCTTACAGACAAATGCATTATATGCTACATATTTCATCACTGAGTGGCTGCCAGAAATACATTTCCATATCTACTCTTCATGAATCAGCAGAACACCACTATAAATCTTCACTCCCTATAAAACTTTTTTTAATAGAGGTGTATCCTCATTCTGATGTTCTATAATCAGCTTTGTCAGAGACACTGTGGGCCCTCTTTCCTTAAAATATTAGCTTACTAAAGATTTAAACCACTATGTATAAGCAAGAGAGAGAGAATCCACATATTCTATCCAAAATCATTAAAAGATTGATGAGTGTTCATACCTGGAAAATTCTGGCAGAAGAATAATTTCTTTGCAGCAGCCTGTGTAATTAAAGAGAGGATGAATATTGGTAAAAACATTACTCCTTACTCTCCTCTTCTGCTCACTGGAGATGGATCACAACTTGCCAAACTGTATTTCCCCCTGTGGTGATGGCACAGACACTCACAGGTGGGTCAGTTACCAGGAATCAGAACCACGGGGCTCAAATAGTCAAACTGGGCACTAGGACACAGTACCTGTGAGAGTTACAGCTAGCCAAGGAATGGGTGCTTGGATGGAGCAATCCCAGCCCCTTCAGTGCACGTTGTGGGACAGCAGGAGGGAGGTGGACAGAATGGGAGAGGCATCACCTAAACCTCTGTGGTGGGAGGAATGATACGGATCTTCTAGAGGCATTAATGTTTCTGTAATTCACTGTTGCACGTCCGTGAAGAACGTTTGTGTGGCCATCCCTCCCTCCAGCAAACAGCTAAACCAGTTTAAGAGTCGCTGTCCAAACAAGTCTTATTGCTGTTTTCAGCAAGAGGTTACGGTATCTGCTCCAAAGTAGACATGCCTTTAGGTTCCTTCTTTAAGTACACTTACAGGCATATGGAATAACAAAAGAAACACTCAATGGCTTAGGGCAAGGGCAGCATCCCAACTAGACTTTAAATGGCAAACAAATTGGAGTAGACACTTCTATCCACATGAGCCTAATAGTACTTACCTTTGACAGGAAATGCGCAGAATTACATCTGGCTGAGAATAGCCCCTCTGGGCTGGAAGTAATTGGCAGGTGGAGAAGGACTCAGGAGTGCCCCATTGCTCGGGTCTCACTTGTCCTTTGATGTCTGCTTGTGCCTAGTGCAGGAGAGAATATTTGGATCTCAGATCAGGTGCTGGAAGTTGTGTATTTCTAGGCTGTTTTCAAGGCATGATATCATCTGTTACCTTCTGCCGTTCTTCTCCTCGAGTCACTTCAGTGGCCCTTCTGAAATAACAGTAATGCCAATTCTGGGTTAAATCAAGTAGAAATGCTTGAAGTGTCTGCATTTTCCATGCTCGTTTTACCTCAACTTTCTATGGCTCTTTTCCAACCATGTCCCACACTTCCCCAGCTCTGTTTAGTCTGGGAAAGGTATAAGAAAAATAGCTGAAGGTCATGTGGCTGCCATCCATGCATAACTAATCCTCTATCGGAACAGATGTGAGTTGCAAAGAAAGTTAATGTCTGACTTTGCAAAAGGCTTGATGGAAATCTGTCTCGGAACAGCCAGAGCTGAGTACAATATCTACAGTGAATCTCTGCTTACCTCACTGAGGACTGGTGGAAGGACCATGTGCCAATAACATTACTCAAATCAACATGGATTTAAAATCAGATGTCTGGGTGTGATCAGTCCTTTCTGTCTGGAACCTAAGGAGATTGATGCAACTTTCCTTTGTCTAAAGCTGGCACAATCCAAAACAGCTGTACTGGGATTATATTTCTGTATAATAGAAACATAATTTTCTTAGGTGTGATGAATAGTGCTGACAATTTGCTTTAGTAAGCCTGAAGAGTTTAAGCCATGTAACTAATCCAAATTGTAGAATTTCGTTGGTTTACACTAACTGTAGATGTCAGGTTTGGTGGTGACTGGATACTGTGTTGATGGGTCCTTCAGAAGTGCTGAGAGATAGATAAAGTTGGGCTGAACTGATGTATTTCATATTACGAGCAGCTGGATGAGCCCTCAACACCGTACCCAAGTGATTCATTTCTGAATGGTGGTGAAAAGAGAGGGGGGTGCTTAAATAAATCAATGGTGATTTTAATAAACTGGGAGCTTCTCGCTACTAAATCTGTCTGCATCTGATCTGAATTGCAATTACCTGTCAAAAATTCATCCATCATTGCAAGTTCCAGACAAACTTTCTGGCAGCAGATGTTTCAGGGAAGCTATTTCATGTGGGAAATATATTGTTTGGTGTACAGCATTCCCAAGAACAAAAGCCAAAGCAGAAAACATTTCCCGAGTAACAGCAATAACTTCTGTGTCATACCTAAGCCGAGTTTATTGGTGAATATATAATTTGTAAATGTGAATTTCCAGCATAAATCAGTCAGTGAAATACTACTCGTAATTCAGCCCATCTCAAAGAGATGTAGTAATTCAATATTTGTGTACTTGTGAAAGCAATGCTATTCCTAATAACTTTAAATTCAGCATTATTAAACCCCCTCTCTGGGGCTGCAACACTGGTGACTGCCAAACAAACGTGGTGTGTTCCAGCAGCCAGGCTGTGGGAAGAGCTCTAAGAGATTGCCTAGAGAAATGTGTCCCACTCCCTCACATCTGTATTCAGCAGGTGTGGGGCCACCTGGGCAATCCATGTCTCTCTCACACCAAAACCCAGAAGAAATTGGGGGGAAAAAAATGTTTGCCTGCTACCTCATATGGGTTCATTGACTTCCTGTCATAAGAGAAAGGGCTGAGTGTGGACTGTGTGAGGGATTTAAATTCAGAATACCTAAACACCAGTTTTTCATTGACACCCTTCCCACCACTTGATACATGGCTGGTCCCTTCTGTGGCAAGAAGGCAACGTAATGAACATTTCTTCACAGCCATCAGAAAATTGTCATATAACACCACTATTTCTCATCTGAACATGTACCTTGAAAATGACCTCTGAAGACAGGCTAGACATGTGATGAGAAGATTGCTATCCCAGCCAAATTATACCTCAAAAGCTGTTCTACTGTCACCTCTATCAAAACCCACCATTCTCTTTGCCAATTATAATAGCAGAATCTATCAGTCTTTTCAATTTTCATTATATCAGGAATTTACTTTGCACATTTTCTTCCTCTCTGTAGTACTTTAAAATCACGTTTCATTAAAAGCTGTTCCTAGCATAATTGGGAGCAATTCACTTATAAAGTAACTGCTGACAGATGGATCCATTTATATCTCAGACATGATGTGCTGGGCTTCTTATCTTGTCACCTGTGCCTGGTGTTTGAGGATTCATCTTTTGTGTTGGTGGCTCAGAAAGCCCCGGCCTCATACGCTGCACCAAGTGTGTCATTGTGAGCTCTGGAGAGCTGATGGCTGCCAAAGGTTTGGAGAAAACATCCTGGTTTGCCCTACTTCTCTCATTCATCAGTGCACAGTGTCACTGGGGTAACCTTTTCTGCAGAAATCAGGAATTATTTACAGATTGCATGTCCACTCTTCTCATTTATTTCCCTATTATTTATTTCCTTCTATTATTTAGCTTGGAATGGCTGTGGGTACTTGGTGCAAATCACTTCTCAGGCATGTGACAAGAGATTGTGTCCCCTCCAAGGGGTTTACTGCCTCAGCACTGGCTCCCAGGGCCATCTGTCCATTCCCCTGTGCCAAAGGCACAGAGGAGAACCAAAGGACAGGAAATAAATGGCTGGCTGCACGTCCCAGGGTGCTGCAGGGGTGCACAGGTCCTTCCCTGGATAGTACGTGAGAGGTAATAAGTAGGGAGTGAATTATGCTGCACCTTTTAAATGAGAATAAATAACTTTTACCTAACACAGTAAAGAAGCTGGAGATTTTTGCTTTGTCAAAGCAAAAAGAGAAGAAGTAAATGGCATGGCAAATGATGCTGGCAGGAAACTTCATAATTAGCAGAGGGAAAGACAATTTGTATCAGGACTTGGGCACAGCAGGCACTTCAGGTGAAGGGTGTGAACCTAAACCCGACCCTTTCCTCTCCTCACCTTTGTGAAAGGCTGCATTTTAGGAATATGAAGAGGAAAGTGACCTTTTAGCCTTAGAAGCAGCAGGAGTAGCAGGTGCCTCAGGCTGAAGGTGGTGTGGGTTGCACACATCCTTGTGCTCACAGGGTGCGATCCCGTCCCACATGGCCGGGGACTGGACCTGTGTTTCTCTAGGATGTGTGATGAAGCCCTGAGAGACACCAGTGGATTCATGGCTCTGGAGGCTGCTTACCCTGGGGTGCACAAGGTGCCAGCACCAAACAGTGTCAAGCTTCGTGATTAGAAGCAAATTGGTTGAAGCTGGAATTGTTCCTGATGGGTGTTTTTAATTTCATTTTCCTGTGGAAAGATTCAATAATTTTTTCAATAAAAACCTGTTCCAGGTACTTGGATCGTGCATTCCAAAAAATTTAAACTTGTTCTAAAGGAAGATCACATGTGTTTCAGGCCTATATGCATAATGTATTTTAATATTGCTAAGGCATCTGTGACCTCAGCACAGAAATGTCATGAGACAGAATGGCAGAAGCCAGACAGAAGAAGGACAGGGGGTAAAGCTTAAAACACCCTCATTAAAATGTATTTTTCTCAGTTTGAAAAAATAATGAAAACCACTCCTTGATCCATTTTTCTGAAAGCAGTGATCAAATGCTTTAGAGGCCAGTTTCATTCTTATTAATAATTTTTTTATTAAGAAGGATGAAAACTATCTAATGTGATAACTATGAAGGAATGCAGTCGTTTTCATTATGACCATGAACATTTATTTGTGGCATAAAATTATTCTTAGAAAAGTCCTCTGCTATTGCACACATACACCTGGTTCTTTCAGCTGTTGCTTCATATCCTGCTGTAATGAAATACCTCCTTTAGATGCATCAAATAAACAAGTCAAAATACCACAGACCCAATACTATGTGATCATATTTCTGTCATTTTCCATTGGAAACTGTAAGCTTCCTTTCATTAAAGACAGCAAATGTGTACTTGGGTCATTCCAAGGAATCACAGCCCCACCACCTCCTTAAACTCTGGATTGATATCTCCAGAAAGCAATTTAATCCATCTTTTCTTCCCACCCCACACGATGAAAAGACAAAAATGGCAGTTTGAATTACATTAGCCTTCAGGTCTTCCTAAAGATAAATAATGTTGCCTGCAGGTTTACATTAGGGATTAAGTGTCTTCATTCTGAATAACTCTGGAAATAAATTAAATGAAGGGAGGCACAGCCTTTAGCTCTTTCTCTGGGGCTTCGTTTCAGACTGTGATTTTTATGCAGCACTTTTGTTGCACCTGTGTTTGAGGACAAAATATAAAATGTTTTTAGAGAATACCTTCTCTTGCCCTTCCCTTTTCCATTTTCTTAATATAAACATGAACTTTCTTTTTCAGCTCTCAGAATGATGAGGCTGACGAGTGATCCTCCACATGGACTTGACTGCTTTGTGGCTCACCTTGGTGTTCTCAGCTCTCCATAGGAGATCCATCACCTCTTCTGCAGTGAGATATCTAATTCAGGCAACGCTCAGTGAGTGACTCCTGCAGCACAGAACGGTCCCCTCCTACCCTGGGAAAATATTTCAGAGATTAATTGTCAGTTCTATGTTCAAGGTATAAATGTTCGTGTCAAAGTGTAGAGGTCTGGAGATCCAACTAACATATTCCCATTTTTCTTACACAAAAAATTGGATGAATACTTGCATGAAAAAGCTGTATTTATTTTTTGGACAGTAGTGCAGGTCCTACTTTTAAAGCAGTTTGGACCAGTAGGTCACCATGTGGTCTTTCCAGGTCTCCAGACTTTATCAGTGGAAAGGAAGGCACACTGTGAAGCAAGGAAATGTTTCCTTCCATACTGCTTCACTAGAGCAGGCAGCTTTTTTTTTTTGTTGTTTACATATGGGATATTTTTACCCTTGTATTCTTGTGTCCTCTCCAAAAATCAGGAAGGTTAAGGACTTAATCCAAATATTTCACTCCCGGTTGGCTTTGACATTTTTGGGGTTTTTTCTCCCCTCTGGCTTTCCTTGGGTTTAGATGTTTGGTTTGAATTATCCCTGTTTTGCTTCACATTATGACTAAGCAGGCTTTTAATATAAACACCTGAGCACAAAAAATCAAGATTAAGAAACTGTTCCACTTGACTTAAAGCATTATGTCTCCTGAAATGGGATACCTGAGGTCTGGGATACCTCAGCTGTACAAGTCAGGTTCTGATAATTACAAATCCTGTAGGAGATTTCAAAATTAATTGTGTTTCTTCTCAGTGAGGGCTGTGTAGTGTTTGACTGCCTGTTTCATTGAGCTTAGGCTGCTCTTAGGGCCCGTGAGCCATACAAAAAAAGGGACAGCAGCTAAAAAGCAGTTTAAAAAGTAATACTTTATGGGATTTAGCAGCCTACTTGGAAACAGAAAGCAGAATACTGTTTAGTTTTATGGCAGAGGAAGAGAGTTGGTTTTTTGGTCTTTGAAAATATATATAGCTCTGATTTAGTATTCAAGGTAATAACTAGCCCTGACTGTAGAAAAGAGTATTTGTAGGATATCTTTCCCTGGCTTCTTAAAATTGAAACCGAGTCACTTCCACTGGAGGATTTTTCCTTATCTAGCCCGCAACCTGTCTTTCTTCTTTCACTATTTCAAGTTCACAGGCAAGAAGCAGCAATGCTGCATCTGTGTCTCTGCCAGGAGGGGCTGACACCAGGAGAAAGGGAAAGGGGCACCAGTTCCTGTTCCCTTCCCACATTTGCAGCACTCGTCACTGCACGTGCCCGACGCTTGTGTTTGGCTCAGGCACCGATTCCTTTCCTTCCACAGGCAGAGCCACAGCCATGGATTTCTGCCCAAAACAGATGAAAGCAGATTCGGCCACTCCTTCAAACAAAGCCTCCCTCCAGAGGAGCTGGGGGCAGCTTTCCCTGTGGGAAAAGGGCAGTGAGGAACAGCAGGGGCTGGCACAGGCCTCAGCAGAGGCTCGTGCTGGCACTTGTAGAGATGCACTGCTGTCCAGCAGGGTATGGGAACAAGCTGCTGCTGCTCTGGGGTGTCACAGTGTATTCCTGAGAGTGCCATGGACTCGGTTTTCCGGCCTGCATGGAAAAGTGACTTTTCTGTAGGCTCAGAAGGAGCATCTCCTTAGATTTATCCCTTCAGGTTTGACAATGACAGTATGCTAAGGGAGAACAGAAGGACTGAATAATGCAGAAATCAGTTTGGCACATCTGGGAAAAACGCCTGTGTGTTTCTTTCCCTAAATGCTGCAAACAGGTGGGAACTGCAGCTGTCTGGAAAACTTCATCTTATTTCTATAAAGAATTTTGATTTTTTTTTTTTTTTAGATCCTCCCAAAGTGAGATTTTTCAGTCTCGAGGTGGTTCTGATTTGCAATAAATGCTGTTTAAAAGAGAGACACTATAAAGGGTAAAAACCTCCATGCAAACAGAATTTGCTAAAAAGACCCCAGAATTAAGATGGGGAAATCTTACCATACCCTGACAGAGAGCACCTTCTAGCAATACTTTCCAACATCTCCCTTGGCTGATGTGCCACAAGAACTGGAAGTTGTCACATCGAGTGAGACTTCCACCCTTTACTTGGAAGGCCACAGTAACTTCAATGCTCATGGCTTTAATGGGATCAAGAGGGGACTGTTACTTGTTACCCCACAGGTGGTGGCCTGTCTTGGGGCTGGAACTACATGAGGATCTCTGTTCTGTCCTTGTAACCACAAACTGTGGATTAATATTGAAATAAATCTTAAAATTCTTAGAGCAATGCACCCGTATGGAGATAAATGACTTCAAATGCACCTTGAAGCAATTGTGGAAACTTCTATGCTAAGAACTTACTCATATGAAATTGTTATTCATATGAAATTGTGATAAAGCTCTGAACATAAACTGGAATTCAAAAACCATGGCTTTTGGCTGCCTTTCAGGAAAGGCATTTTATTTTCACCCTGTGCTTGGTAATCCAAAATGAAAATCTAAGTGAGATCGAAGGGTAGCTGCCATGTGCCATGTTGCATTGATTGTGGAAGTTATTTTACATAGTTCTGGGAATGCACAAGTTGCCACAATCTTTTCATGCTCTCATTTATAAAAATCTTGCCCAATAAGGTGGCTGTGGGTAGGCACTGAGACTAATGTGTGAGGCAGCTGCTCACCGTGTACTGGCAGGAACACAAGCTGCATGGGCAGGGCTGGTGTCCTCACGGGGGTTTGCCACTCCTCCCTCAATTCTGCCTTCATCCCCTCTCCTTGAACTGTCTGACTTTGGGAAGGCTCTGCTTTGCTGCTTGTCCAAAGAACACCTTGCACACCAACAGGGAGAAATAAATACCATTAGTTATTAATTGCTTAACCAGTTACCTTGTTGTTCTTGGCCTTAGGATTGACCCTTGGTTTGGGCATAAGCCAGCCCCAAAGCTGGCATTAAAAATGATTCCCTCGAGCCTTCAGTGAGGTGTCACACGTGGGCCATCCTCCTCAGCATGCCTGTCTCTCGTGTGCTGTGTGCCCACTGTCAATTAAAATGAATATTAAAATCAAATACTACATAAAGTGCATGCAGGTACTTGGGGGAAACCACCACTTCTCATATTCCTGTGGTATGCAAGTGAGTTTTTGTCTTGGAGCTTCTTGGGCTAAGGATATATGGATGATTCTTTCCCTTCCTTGCTTTTTCTCCAAACAACAACAAAAAATTGCTCCCTTGAATTCCAGTTCAAATTAATGAAAGTCTGGGGGAGAAGAAACAGACAAACAAACAGGGAAGTGTTTTATGTTTAGGTTTTTCTTTCCATCTCGAGGTAGATGGCTTTGGTGTGTTTTACAGCCACCTTCTGAAATCAGTCTGTTATTTTTCCATTCCTCTGTAAGAGAGTAGCAGTGCTGAATCTTTATCATATTGATCGTTCCTAGGCTTTCATCTGGGGCCTAGGATAATACACAGCATTGTTATTGCATTATTATTTTTCATTTGTATCCTATTGATTTGCTGCCAGAAACTTACAGGTCAATTTGCAAAAAGATGGGCTATGATTTATTTTTTTCTAAAAGATTATGCCACGATGGGAATGCTTTTATAAGGCTGTCAGGTCTTTAGGTTTGTTTTTTCTCCTCTTAGGAGTGCAGCACATTCATAGATTAGTGGCACGGTTCCACCTGGATTTACACCTGGAGTATCTATGACTTCCACATAATTCATATGGATAAGTGGCTGTACACAAGCCTACACTTAAATTGGAATTTTACTCCTGGGGAATGGTTCTTCTCTCACTCCTCCCTGTACATCTCAGAAATAACAAAGTCAATACAGTTACACCGACAGAGGAGAGAGGGGAGGAGGGGCGGGGACACTTTCTATGTCTGATCACAACAAGCCACCAAAGTTTAGCATCCTCAGGTGACAGGTGATAAAAATAGACATAAAAAGTTATTTTTGGTAGCATATTTTTTGTTTGCCATGGTAACATCAGTTTACTACCAAGTAGTAAAGCAGTCCAGTTCCTAACAACCTTGTACACAGAAGGCCCGCTTTAGAAACAAAATAAGGACTCAAATTTTCCTTATTTCCCAATGTTATTAGATTGTAGCTACTGGGAAAGCAAGGATTATAAAAGTATGTGAAATTGCACTTTAATTCCTTCAGTACAAAACTCCTGCTACATAATTTACACAGGGTTAGTTTCTAATTACTCCATACAAAATGTGTTAAGTGCAGTAGGCTGATGTATCCTTACAGCATGTTGTGTACTATTATTTTTCCCTGGAACCCATCCAGGTAAATCACACCCGCAGTGAGGGACTTCCAGTTCATGTTCTATTTACACTGTATTGAATTTTCCTGGCATCCTTTCAGCAGGAGCAATTTGACATGGGGATTTTTTTATAGCACAGAACACCTTTTCCTGCCAGTGAAGATTTTCAGTTTTGGGATTGGTGTGATGTTTCAGACTGGTTTGTGGCGTGGAATTGGACGTTGATGTTAAACCATACTCTCACCAGCACAGGTCACTGGAATTATCTTCCCAGTCTGGGAAATTTTATTCTAAATTATAGATCATTCACGGAGCTCAAAGTAAGACACAGCCCAAATAAATGCCTCACTCATAATGTCTCCCATGGCAAGATAATTATCAAGTAGCTGAGCTGCTGCCCTTATCTTATAGGAGTTATTTCAAAGAATGTTTTCGTTTGTCTTCTTTTACTTGTCCAAGTTTTGCTTTGCATTTTGACACCATTAGGGATATAACTGCATTAGACAGGAGTGAGGTCAAATGAGATTTCCTGCTTTAAGTGGAGGTGTGAAGTCCCAAAATGTGCTGTGTCTGGCTGCTAAGTACATGCTAAATGTAGCACAGCAGCACATACATATTTATAGCTAAATACTTCTGTATGTATTTATTTTAATATTTGAGGAAAAAAGATTACCATGTTCCAAGACTGCTGGAAATTGTCTTCAGCACTGTTGTGCACTAAGGTGCTATTTACACCAAGAAAATTTCTTTTTTGATAGTATTCATGACTGTTTAAGTTGAGCTGTGATTTTTTTTTTAATTGGAGAATTGATGAAAAATGCCAAATCCTTTCAGTGATTACTAAGGAATATTTGATTTTTACATGTTTTTATATAAAAATGTTTCTGAATATTAGATTTAGAGCATCTAAGTTGTCATTTCAAAGCCTGTTGTCTTTTATGAGCATCAAAGGTGTTACAAAATGGTCAAAATCTTCAGTTTCAGTAGAGCTCAGTCACAGTTTTTCTGTCTGACAGCTCAACAAACACAAGGAGTTTCATGTTCTGCTTTAATATTAAATATTGCTTTATAAATCACAGTAACTGCTTTCTACCAAACCTGACTTCTGCTTTATTTCAGAGACCTGCCAAAGGAAAGCCTCGCATCTGTCAATACCTTGTGAAAAGTGCTTCCTCATTTCTGTGATAGCTACCAAGCACGGGAGATTTAGCAAGAGTTTCTAAGTTCCTCAGACATTTAGAAAAGACTCCAAGCCCTTTCTACAATGGTGAGTACGGATATTTATTTCTCAACTCGGATTTATTGATTGACTGAGACAATCTGACTGCTACAATGACACTTTTAGAAGCTGGGATATTTGTAGGGAACCAATGAGCAGAACCCTGAACTGAACTTATTGCCGATACGCTGCCTGCAATCTGTGAGCAAAGAAATGCTCAAACCCCAGCATTCTGGAGCTTCTCTTTTACATCTGGCAGCTCAACCAGGTTTGTATTTGCTTCACTCTGTGAAAAAGCAATGAAATGCTAGTTACCTTAGAGTCTGCCAGTGAAAATTCTTCCTGGGTGATAAACAATTAATTGCATTAATCACTGTTTTTTCCAAGCGCTGCTATACAGTGCCTGAGTTAAGAGGTGGTTCCTGTCATGGCTACTAAGCTGTTCTTGGGGAAGTTCTCTGTCTGTGGTTCGGCAGAGCCCTGGCCAGTGTCAGGTGGGTCAGCTCCTGTCAGGGCTGGTGCATCCTTGCCCAGCCAGCAGGTCACTGAAGGGTTACTGATGCACCATCTGTTGACTTGGCTCTTGGAATGGGAATGATTCATGGCAGGAGCCCAAATGATGAATAAACTCCTGGCCCTGTGCTGGGGATAAACATATTTATGAAGCTTTAATGCAATTACTTCATGTTAGTTCCGGACTGTGAGGAGCTCTTTTGGGCACTTTTGTCTGTCCAGCCCTCCTTTCTTTTTGCTAACTTACAGAAGTACATTCCAGAGCTCTGGCAGGCCCCCACCGTTTGCACAGTGCTGTTCCAGAACTGCCCAGGCAAATCCAGTTACCCGTGTGCTCACCAGAGCCTCGGTGATCCGGGCTGTGCTCTCACATGCAGCAGCAAACACAACTCAATATTACAGTAACCTCTCATCTCACCTGAGGCGCTGTTGCAGAACAGGGTAAAACATACACCTACAAATGGGTTTTCTGGTGCAGACAAGCCAAAATTCCATGCTAGATCAAATCAAGTAGATTAAATGTCAACAGCCATAACCTTCAAGTGGGACTTGGAAACTCAATCACTGGATTATGCCGGATCAGTTTAATTCTTCATAAATCTCTTCTATGTCTTTTGATATCAGTAATGAATGTATAGGATAATAAATTATTGTGTGATAATATAAATATTTTAAAAGTACCCCAAATTAATCTTTTTAATACGATCGCTTATTAGGAAGCAAGTGCTTCCTTAATATGAAAATCCGTTGTCACGACCTAGAAGTGATGAATGGATGCATTCCTGTGAGGAGGAATTAGAAAGGCACCTTCTGACTGCTGGGTTGAGTTTGAGTTCAAACTGAAATTCAGCAGCATCAGGGCATTTGCAGCTGGGGCATCCTCAGGCTATGCAGTCTCACAGTGTGGCAGGCTGGGCACACAAATTGCTCTCTTTTGATATTTCAGGTTCCCAAATTGTTGCTCTTCCATGTTGATCTGAAATATGTTTGCAAAATACATGTATAATGTATGTGCAGTTTATATGGCAAGGTCTGGGGGTTTTTTCCTTTACAAAATATAAACTCTGTCACAAGTCTGCGTAAAGACTTTTTTCTGCACAGTAGATTTTATGCAGCTGATTCAACTGCTGCAGTTGCAGCTGAACTTAGTGGCCAAGTCCATTCTGTCAGTGTCTGGTCTGGAATGCACAGTCTCTTATTTTTTTCCCCCCAGAACATTCCCTACTCTCTTGGTATTACTCCTTTTTATATAATCATGTTTTTCTTAAAACTTAGAGTAGCCTTTCAGAAAAATCCCTTTTCTTTTTCCCTCTTTTTTGGCAGGATGAATTCCCAAGGATGATGCGTCACCACTTGAAGACTGATCTCACAAAGGACAAATCAATTCTGAAGTGAGTCCTACTGCTCCTTTTAACAATTAGCATTCCTGTTTCCCATGGCTCTTCCTTTTCAATAAGATCTACACATGTCAAGTCAGTCCTGCATGTTCCCTGCAGTATTTTACTGTCTAAAGACAAAGGGATCTTCAAAACTTTCGGAGTTAGTTCAGAATGAGGTAACAAAACACATTTTATCACCGAAACACCACTCCAAAGTAAGTGTCTGATCTCCCATTTCTGAGTGACTCTAGAGCAGGACTTGGTGCCTTGTTGCATTTAACACAAGGTACCTGGATGGACTCCAGGGCCACACAGTGGGGTTATTTACCATATGTTATACAGGTGCTGAGTCTAAATGATCTGATGATCTTATGCCCAGAAAATCTCTTACTCTACATAGTCCTTGTGACCTTCTCCTCTGTCACTCATTTATCTGCACTTGGAAGAGGCTGGCATGTGGCTGATTTTATGGATGGCATGCTGCATGTCCTGGGATCAGCCTTAATGTGCTGTAATTCTTTACACAGTCATTAAAGCACTATTGGAGACCTCAGTCTTGGACTTTATATGGTCAATGGAGGAGTTTTACAGAGGTTATTATCGTGTTCCTCTGTCTCCAACTACTCGGCAAGCGCGAGGCAGCAATTACAGAAAGGGCTACTTAGCATCCAACCTGTACACAGGGAGGTGGGGAGAGAGATTTCAGAGACATAATTCACCCATCCACCAGAGCACAATAAAACACCTTCTTTATTTCTGATTTTATTGGTTCTGTCTGCTTTCATCTGGTGCCTGAACATTTTATCTGTTCACGCTGCTTTTTTCTAACGCAATAAAAAGAGCAGACAGGATTTTGCCCTTTATTTAAAATGTTTTGCCACATTTAGAGGTAAATCACAGCCACTTTTCTGTGTCGTGTATTTTCAGACTTATCAGAGAGAGAAATGTTTTGATAGCAAGCGTTCTCTACAGGGTCCAGCCACGGTCAGATAGGAATAGTCTCCTCCTACCACCTTCCTTCTCTTTGCTCTGATATAAACCTGTCCCCCTCTCCACATCTCTGGGAGTCAGGCACCCACATTCCTTCATGCATAGTGAAGGAAAAAATGAGAGGAAAGATCTGGCTCCCAGTCCCTCCACAAACAGAGTTTGAGTCATTCACATGAGGAATTAAGTGAGCAGACATCTTTACTTTCAAGCAGATCTGTCTTTTCAGAAACAAGTGACACTCTGGGCACCAAAACAGATCACAGGAACTACAACAAAAAGCAGTGTTCTGCCAAAGCTGCAGGCAGGAGTCTGTCAGGGAGAATGATGGAGCAAGGAGAGTGGTGTTCTAACAGGCCAAGGGGGAAGAAAGAAAGAGTGAAAAGTGTAAGAAACTGGAAGAGACTTCAAAGGAGACAACGCTGTTTAATGGGGCAGAAACTGAGAGACAAGTGAACTACAGTGAAGGGTGATTTGCATTTTTCCAAGACAATTTGTAAAAGGTAAAAAGTTGTAGATGAGATGCTTTGATTTGCCTTTATCTCATTCTGCCTGTGCCCTTGTGTCATTCATTTCATGTAATAACCTCTACTAAACAGTCAGAAGCTGCAGCATCATTTTGCTGACCATAAATTAAGGCAAAAAGCTGCAGTTCTGGAATTCGAAGCTCATAGTACCTTACTGGCTAAAGGGCAAAATAAAGAAGTAAAGATGAATGACAGCTTTTCACGTCACGTGAAAAATCAAGGCTCCTGCACCAGAGAGCTTCAACACAATTTGATTCGTATAATTTCAGCCTATGTCTCAATCCTAAAACTGCATTAAAATTAAACTCTCTGTTTCTAATTCTTATTCCGTGGAGCTTGGATGAACCTTAGATTTTAGGTGTTCTCATGATGGGAGTTACGGGAATTGTTTTCTTTGCAACATAAAGCGCCAAGAAGGGGAAATAATAGCAGTTGGAGGGGTGGTTCTTTCTGCTTTCTTTGCTTTCTATTCTTTTCTATCCAACACGGCAGAAATGCAGTCTAATTGAGTAGCAGGAAGGCGCCTATATTAAGTTAACAAGTGAGGAAAACAAAGACAATCTTTCTGGCTTTGAAGGAGTTGATACCAGGAGAAAAACTGTGCCTGCAACACAAAGCGAAAAGATATCAACTATCCTGAGAGATGTTTTCACAAATCAACAAAGAATATAAACTAGGAAAAAAAAAAAGCATTGCTCTGGTCTGCGTCCCTAAGATGAGAAACTGAAAACCTGTGAGTATAAAGCAGGTATGAGATGGTTGTCAGTGGAATGTCAGCTTCCAGCAGAACAGGAGTAACTCAGAAGCCTCAGGATGAGTTTCTGCTGCCTTGCACATTGTACAGTGTTCTAATCAAAGCCCAGAACGAACAGTTTCCAGCCAGCCACAAAACACCACGTCAGGCCATGCAGAAAGAGCATTGCAGCATGAATGGGGCTTCACCAGATCCATCTAAGATCTAGAACTGGTACTAGACAGGGCTCAACCTGAATAATTTTCTTAGTTCCTTCCTTTGCCCTTTCACCCCAAATATGTTTATCTTGTATTTTGCTTCAGCATGCTTCTATAAATCCTCAGAGGATCCACCTTGGAAGCACTTCCAGGACGGAAATGCTCTGACCTTTAGATATTGACAGATGAGATGCATATTCTCACGTTCTATACTATTGACAGTAATAGCAGTTCTTCCATTCTTTTGTGAATAGTTTAATTTTTACGTATTTGTATGACTTCATTATATAGTTAGCCTCTTATAACATATGATATATATGTCAGTTCTCTTATTCCAGGCCTGTAAATGCGGTACCTCATACTGATAAACACATTGCACCATTTAAACCAGTACCTGCAATGTCTCTCATCAAAAATGAGAAATGCACAATACTGTGCAGGATGAGGCCATTAATTTATCCACAAAGGCAGAACCGCACGCGCAGCGTGACTGGTAAGGCAGCTCCTGTCTCCTGGGCTCAGAGGTAATTCCTTCTCCACATCACCTCTGTGCTGGACCTTGCTTTTGCAGATGTAGTGGCTGGTGCCAGATTAAGTGCAGCAGCTTTGTAATGGGGAGTATCCTCTAATGGGGACTGCACAGCACTACCAAAGTCATTTCAATTAGCACTTGGATGAAATGTAGAACTGAACTCCAGGGGTAGGAACCAGTTCTTCTTTATTTCATTGTTTGGAATTTTGTCCTTAGAGTGTGTTCAGGGAATGATAGGAGACAGACCTTCTTGCCTTTCTGGTTTTGTCTCTTTCCATGGTAAATCATATCCATGCCTTCCATAGCTGAACTAGCAGGCCTGTACTTTCTGAGAGGCATCCAACAGAAAAACATTCAGCCTTTTGGCCCCCCAAAAGAAGCACCAGTTTTTGGAGCAATTATTCTGAAAATATTTCTGTAAAGTCTTCTTTTAATTCTTGATCCTGCTCAATACAGTATCCTCCTGATACAAAACCCCATAAGTAACGTCATCAGCCTCAGTGGAATGGCTAAACTCTCTGAACTCCAGCTTTGCATTATCACACCATGATTACATTAAAATTATAAATATGGCAGGTTCTAGGTCATTGGCTCTGCATCTTCCTGGTTAGGGCTGACCACAGCATTCATGTGTATTTTCTTGTCACAGGGACTCGTCACTCCATGCTTCCGAAGGGACCAAATGCTTATCCTCTACAGCTCCTTGGAGCTGAAGGTGCTTGCCCACACTGAGAGATCAGTGAGTGAGACTGTGTTATGTCTCTATTAGCAGAGCTGCTGTGATGGAAATTTCTGTTCCAACACGCTTCCATACAGAGAGAAATAAAGGGAAAAAAAGAAAAAGGAGTTAAAAGCCAGAAGGCAGCATTTAAATGCTAGTGTGGCAACCAAAGAGGTAAGGGAATGAAACACCGAGAGAGGGAAGAGAGGAAGGTCACTGTCCCCAGGGACAGCAATGCCAGATGGCCACAAGCACTAATCAAGAATTCTGCAGACAGGAGTTTTACTCTCGCCCTTTGGTTTTTTTTAGCATAATTTGCATTGCAGTTTATTTTCATGGCCATTGGGAGGTTGGTAAAGGGCCAGATTGCTATAAAGGAAGAACATTTTAATGTGTACATACAGTGGGGTATTCAGAGATAGTGTCAGCATTAAACCTATTCAGTTCTCTTTACTGGGATGACAGCAGCAATAAAAGAGCCACCTGAGGGTCTCTTCCACCTGAGATGGAAATACCCTCTCCCTTTCCTTGTGCAGTCCTAAAGCTCACACACAGATATTTTAGGTGGGGGTTGGACACTGCTTACACTTGGATTTAACTGCATTGCTGGGCTGGGCTGAAACTTCCAGTGGCAAGTGAGAACATTTTGGCTTTGAATAAGAAGAGACATTTCTTAGTAACTGTGATGAGCTGCTTCAGACAGAAAACATTGACTGCACATCTATCCTGGCAAAAATAAAAGAACTGACCTTAATGGTGATTACCAGGGAATATGCCCAGATTTACATTTGAGACACTTGGATTTCCAGCCCCTTTTGCCTCCCTACAGAAAAGCTAATGTTGTACAAAGAACAGTCAGGCAAACTGCTGTTCCTGTTTATTATTATATTATATTAGTTCTATATAACTGAACCACCAGTATTCCAGATTCTGTTTAACGTCACAGCCTCTGGAGTTTTTCTTCCGCTGTATTGCATTTATTTTCTGGACATACTCAATTTTGCTGGCACAGGACATAAACATAATAAAAGAAAGCTTATGATAGAAGAGCAGGAAACTAATGACACTTGTTCATTTGTCATTAATCCTTGAAAAATTAGGTGAGCCCCAGACTTAATTTTGGATTTATCTCTGCTGGTTGTGCTAATGTGTTAGGGTGTTCCCAAAGAACCTTCAAGAAACAAATTCTCTGTTTTGCCTCCTGTTCATGGCAGGAGAAGAACAAGACAAAATATCAGGTTCACTTACTTAAAAAATGTTAAACCTGTAGGAGAAGATGTTTTCTGCTGCATCGTTTGTCATAAACAAAATTAAGATTTAAAAGAAAAACCCCATAACCTTAGTAGCCTTTGTCAGAAATGAGACAGACAAATCTTGGAGCAGTTATTCCTTCAGTCTTTCTAAACTCCGAAGACAACTAAATTAACACAGAAATCAGAGCTCTCACACACCCTACAGCCAACAGCTCCCAAAATTATGAAAACCCTTATTGATTGAGTTTGTTGCTGTCCTGAAGCAGAAGAAGCCACTCTGCACTTATTTAGTCCTTTTACCTTTGGCTGAGGTTTGTTTTTGCCTTGCATGGTCCCACGGAAGAGCAATGGAGAGCAGTAACAAGGCTTCCTTAATCCTGGAATCATAAAAGCTCGTTCCTTGGGAGACCAATTTCCCCTGGCTACAGCCTCCTGTCAGGTACAGGGTACGGAGCAACTGGGGCTCCCCTGAGTCTCACTCAGTACTTCGTTTATGCAAAACATTTGGGCTCATTCAGTTTGCTGAGAAGAAGAAATAAAGATGACACATCTTGGGCACTGTACCCTCCTCCCCTGTTAGTGTCCCCCCAGGATGACCTGCAGCTCATAAAGTAACATTTCTGGAATCAGGCATCTCTGCAAGTGTTTCTAACAACACATTCCATCACTTCTTGTCTCATTTTATTCAGTGTAAGCACGAAAATTTCTGAGATGGACAACGAAAAGCAATACATAAAATCCCAGACAAATGATCATAAATGGCCCTGCTGAGAAAGCAGATCCCGTGTAATTGAATAGAGGTGGAAGGTCATTCCTAACACATTAAACAAAACAGCCAAAGCAGATCCTTATGTCACCATGATATTAAGATGGAAAGAACACATGCTTAAAATTATTTAGAAGGAAAATAAGAAGCAGGAGGACAGGTGGGTAAGTGTGTCATTAACTTTGTTGAATGGAGTTTAAAAAAACCCAAACACAGTAGTTATTAAGCATATATGTGAGGAGAAACAACCACAGATATCTGCAGAACATGTACAAAGTGCTTGACAAATGAAAAGCTGGATCTTTTTCAGCAAGTGCCACGGGTGCTGTGCACCCAGACCTGGAGCACCAGAGTCATCCATCCCCCTCAGGAGCCCTGCTTTTGTGCTTGGAACGTGCATCCTTTCATCCTGGAGTGCGCACCAGCACTTCAGATTGAGATACGGACAGCCTTTAACAGGGGGAAAAGAATGGGAGCCATCACCCCATTAAATATTGGCACCACCATTCCACACATTCACTTGAAGATGAGCACAAAGGGATTACAACAAACATCCCTGTACAGAACAGAAACCAAGTTTCTCCTGCTGCTCTGGGCCGTCCTTAAACACAAGAAGGAGCTGTAGTTTTTCCTCTATTGCTGGTAGTGTGGCTGAAGAAATTCCATAAACCTTCCCTGTTTTCCTTAATTGTCTCTGATTTTCATCCCCTAAAAATGGGCATTTGTGGTGCCACGAGAAATAGCAGCATATACCTTGGAAAACAGCCAGAAAAGAACCGGAGCGGGTCCCAGACTGGGACCTGCCCTTCCAAGGGATTATGTGTCTGCTCTATTAGAATTCCTAATTATTTAGGTACCTAATTGGCTTTGAGGAGTTCAACAATGTATCTGGGGAGAGTATTGATGAGTGGATCCCGAGGGATGGAACTCCAACTGCTTCACTGAGGCACGTGCCCCACAGGTACCCTGCCCCCTGTGCACCGTGTGCTCCCCTGGAGACCAGGTGTGCCTCTCAGAGCAGATCCCTGGGATGAAGGCTCTGCTTCCCTGCCACTCTGCAGCCTTGGCTGAAAACCTCTTTGCCTCTGCTTCCTCCCAGGATGGAGTTTTAATTGACAGTGCTGAAGATCTGGTCCAGATGATGCATGTGGCTGCAGAGGAAAGCAGAGCTGCGACCAAAGACCAGGAAAAGAGTGGTTTCTCCGGTGGAGAGCTGGCACAGAGACATGTGCCTGTGTGCAACTGGGAAGACTGGGAGCTGTTCCATGGTAGCAGCTCATTTCCCAGACCCTGCCCCACTCTCTGCTCCCAAGGGTCACCAGGAACTCACCCAATGCACAGGGCAGGGGGGCCCAGCAGGGCTGCCCTACCTGGGCTGACTGGCACAGGAGTGGCTTCTGCAGGACTTTTGTCTTGCTCTGATTCCAGCAACTCAGACTGGCCCCTCTTGCATCCAGCAGGGTTGGGGTGGGGATTTGGTTGGGGCTGTTTGTGTTTTGGTTTGGGTTTTTATTTATTTAGGCAGTGCTTTGAGGATCAGTTTTCCTACTTGATCAGCTTTACTCCCTGCCCAGCTGCCTGTTGGATGCATGCATGGGTTCAAACTGCATTTTGCTTCTTTTGCACCCCCTACTTTATATTTTAGGCTCTTTATTTTTTTCTCTTTCTTCTCTTTTCCTTTTTGCTGTTTTTTTCTCCTTTTCTTTTCCTTTCTTTTAAAAATATTTTTCCTGCCGTGGGGTTTTTTCCCTTCTCTCACCCTCACTGCTTTCCTATCTTTTTAAATTTTTTTTCTTTTTTCCTTTTTTTTTTCTCCTCTTGACCAGAAGCACCTGGGGCAGCTCCACAGCTGGGGCCACTCTGGCTGATGGTAAAGGACCCACTCCTGGCTGCTACTGATGCCAGAGAGCTGACTGCTCTACATTTTCCTTTTGTTCCTGGGTTTGGGGCTCTCTGTCATCATGTTTTATCGAATAAAGGTTGTATGGCATTCCTGGGTTTGATGGTGGTGTTGTATGGAATGGTCCGAACCCAGATTTCCCACGAAACAGCAGTATGGGTTTCCCTGTGCCTATGGACAGCCCTGGAGCCAGGCAGCAGAGAGAGAAGTGATTCCTAAAGCACTTCTGATGATATAACCAAGTTTAAACGACAAGAAATTAGAAGTTCCGACTGAAACCGATGCAAAAGCAAGTTTTGCTTGGTTTTCAGACATGGCATTTCCCCCTGCCCCTCCTGTTTTGTGTGCTCTGCCTTAGGAGCCAGGAAAACGGCTCTGATTCCCCTCTGGCTCCCGCTGCTGGTGCGGAGCTGCCGGCTGGAGTTCAGCCACCCCTGGGTCATTGTGGAGGCTCACGGATGCCCAGTGTTGCGTTTGGGGGCTCAGAAGTGAGACCAAGTCCTGCAACTTGGGGCTCACAGAGACCCTCAGCTGTATTTTGGCAGCTCAGAACCAGACTCACTTGATGAGTTTTTGGGCTTCACAAAGAGAGGCTGAGTGCTGCGTTTGGAGAGCTTAAGTAAAGGCCAAATCCTGTGCTTAGGTGTGCAAACCGGCCTCATTTGGCCAGCGTTAAGTCTCTGCTGCTCAGCTCTCGGACCTGCCTTTGGGGCTGGAGGCAGAGACATCCCTTCTTCTCCCCCCCCGCCGTGCCGTGTTTTGGGGCTCAGCCCGGGCTCCCGGAATGGTTTCAGGGCTCAGAGCGAAGCCCGAACCCCGCGTTTGGGGGCACGGGCGGAGCCCAGCCCCGCGCGTGGGGCTCAGCACGGGATCCCGGGGCTTGCCGCGGCCGGACCAGGAGCGGCAGCGCCAGACTCGGCTCCGGTGCCCGCCCCGGAGCAGTTCCTCCTGCACGTGGCGGTCCCGGCGCCGATCCCTGCCCCAATTTCCTCTCTGTCCTCCGGTCCCAGACCCGCACCCCGCCCGCCGGAGGAGAGGCGGCACCGCTCGCGACCCCAGCCGACACCGGGAAAAACCAGGCGCCAATCTCCGGCTCCTTCCCGGCCTCGCCGCAGGGCCCCGGGCTCATCGCAGTCTCCGCCGGGAGCCGCCCCGGGCCAGGGCTCGCACGGCCCCGAGCGACGGCCCCGGGACAGCGGCCCCGCA
>VZRR01005870.1:200899-222236 GCA_013398015.1 Oreocharis arfaki | reverse complement strand
CCACCCCACCCCACCCCACATCTCTGGGCCGTGGTGCACGTCTGGTCTGTGTTCCAGCCTCCCCACGGCAGCACAGTGCAGCTCTGGGGACGGCAGCCCTGTCCTGCAGGCAGAGGTGCTGGGGTGGCCACCCGTGCATGCACAGCCCTGCTGTGGCAAACGAGTCCTTATGCAGCCCTTGGATGCTGCTCCCACCTTGCCTTCTTATTGAGGGACTCCAGAAATGAAGAAGTGGACGATCCCACCTCACAGTGACGATGCCATCCATGAGAACTCTCCGTTGGCCCAAGCCATCGATGCTGTCGTGGTGAACAGCACAGCTTCAGCAACAGCAGGTACAGCTGCCCTTCCCTCCTGCACAGTCAGCCTAGACCAAACCTTCTGGCTGTTTTTTCCCCTTTTGAAAGCAAGGTCAGGAATCACTGCTCCTCTCTTGCTTTCTAAGGCAGCACGGCCAGGGCGGTGTCTCCAGGCTGGACGTGCTCTGTCCAGGTGGGATGTGCTGCCTCTGCAAACACGCTGCTCTCCCAAAGGAACAGGGCTGGGCTCTCCCACTGCTTGCTCATCTGGATGCTACCTTTAATCACCACCACTGCTCCAACTCTCCCTGTAAGTACTCCACGTTCAGGTGACACGGTTCATTAGTTTCTATAAATGCCCAGGACATTGCAGAGATTTCAGGGACAAAGTAAGAGCTAAAGCTGTAAATTACTTTCCTCCTTACCTTAATCTTCCAGCTCCCTTAGGATGACTCAGACTCCAGCATCTGGGGGAGCCTGGTTTGTCCTACCTCAGTGAGTGTCCTGCTCTTGCAGGATGAGGTTTAACCACTCCATCTTTCATTTTCCCTGCCATAAAGTGGAGAAGACAACACACAAATTTCTTAGGGGTGCAGGAGCAAGGCAATTAACATCTGTGCATGCTGCAAAGCCTCTTGAGACTTGCTTTCCCTCTGCAGGAAGTGAAGGTATCTTAAACGGTTTGAAAGCCGTGTCATTCCCAAATTTCAGTGAGCTCATGTGGGTGGGCAATGGGGCTGGGGTGCTATGTGGCTGTGAGATGGAAATGGAGTGCCCCGATGCCCAGAGGCAACATTCCCTGCTGGGCATTACCCCAGGGATGAGCAGTAGCATCTCCAGCTTGGTTTTTACAGCAGCTTCGTGAGTGTTTTAAGGAGAAGGGGGGGAAGGACCAAGCTGGCCTATTCCTGCCCTGCTGCCACTGGCCTCGCTGGCAGAGAGCAGGGGGGCTGTGCTGGGGGCTGGGCCTTTCCTGAGCCCTCCCGAGGGGCTGGAGCTTTCCTGAGCCCTCCTGGCTGCTCAGCCCCACCATCCCCAGGGCTGCCCTGCCTGCTCGCCCAGCTCCCCACACATCGCCACTCAAATCGCTTAAGCAAATTCCTCTCATACTTCACTTGAGCCAGACGCTGTAAATTGGATTGAAGTGGTGCCTGGAGAGATTTCTGGTGTCAAGCATGTGACACTAACACGAATTTGAACTGTCTCTGGGCTGCCACAGGGGTGTTGCTCCCCACACTCCCCTCCTGGCATGCAGGGAGCTCCCCAGATCCCGCTCCTTGAGTTTGAAGCTGGCTCTCCTGTGCCACTGCCTGCAGACACCAAAATTGATGTCAAAACCTGCAACAGTGAAGAAGTTCATCTTGAAAATACATCTCTTTATTTCTTCTTGGACAAAAATTGTACTGGGGCTGGTTGTTAAAGGAGCTGGGCATCCCACTACTCCAGAACACGGCCTGAGCTCCGGGGCAGTCTGGCCACTGACATACTTCACTTCAAGCACTCCATCTCCTCCTATTCTTTACCACTTGTCATGAAAGTCAGGTGATGTAGTGAACATCTGGGACATTCATGGATGAGCATGGGGCTTTGGCTATTTCACGGAGCTGGAGAACCAATCTGTCTCATTTTTTTGAGCATGGAAGAAGAGAATCTGAGGTTATAGGAAACTCTGGTTACACTGGCAGCCTCAGGATTCCAAATCATCTGGAATACTGGTGAGAAAAGCAGATATATCAGGGAAAGCCCAGTTCCCTTGCTGCAGGACCTGTGTGGTGCTGGGCAGAGCCTGCCCTCTACTGAGCTTTCCTCCCAAGCTCTACAGCCATGCCTGTCCAGCTGAGCTGCCTCCCTGGGGCAAGACCTGATGTCTGGGAAGAATTGCTCTGTGTTAACCAGCTGAGTAAACCCGGGGCCGTGGTTCTTCCTCATCCAAGGGCTGTTCTGCATCCATCTGGTTCTGCATTGCATTGACAAACACTGGCAACGTGCAGTGCACATAGCAGATTCAATTTAGCCATGGAAAGTAAATAAGTGGACTGCAGTTTGGACTCACGGAAAATGGCAGTTTCCATTTTACCTTAAAGAACAATCCAGTTGGATTTAGCCTCAGAGCTTTCAGTATGCATTTTCTAACAGCTGAATGACCTCATGAATCATGGGGCACTGAGTTCACTCCTGCTTCTGAGCGTGGTCTGCACATGCTGGAGCCTGGGACCTGCAATGCAGAGCCCCCTCACGAGCCCACCACGCTCTCCCAGGCTGGATGCAGTGTCTGGCACTCAGCTGCCTGCTCCCAGGGGAGCAGGAACGCCCCAGTGCTGGGTGAGCGAGGCACTCGAGAAGCTGCTTGGGCACTGGCCAGCAGCCCCAGCACCAAGCTCTGGCAGGTCAGACTGGCACTGGGGATGGGAAGCAGCCACGGCAGTGACTGCTGCTGTCAGCCCCTGCAAGGAAGAGGCAGCTTAGCCAGAGACAAACACTGCTTGGTTTTTATTTTGTCAAAGCTGGAAGGACGCCACGGATGGCAGCTCGGAGAGCAGGCTGTGATCAGCTGGGAGATATCCAGCTCCCTGCTGGCAGCCGGGCTCTGGAACAGCTCCATCCCTGCCTGGCAGGTCCTATCTGTTAAATAAATGTGATGCCAGGCTGATGTGTTGTAGGGAATGGTTTATGACCTTCATCCAGCAGAAAAGAATTCAGGCAGGTGTTGAGAGAAGGTGAGGGAACACATCGGTGTAAATAGCCATAATGGGCCGTATTTTGGGGAACACAAGATACCAGTCTGCTGCCAGCAGAGCCGTGCTGCCTCTGCCTCAGGGCTTTGGCGTGGGCCTACAAACATGTGAGAACTGTGTGTTTTGCCCCAAACTGCCTCCCTGCTCCCAGCAGCCCTCTGCAGCCAGCCAGCCCTGCAGCCCCACTCTGGGACCAGCTTTCCAACATCCTGTTTTCACTGGGATTATTTTAATCTTCCTGTTTCCCATCATATTTTTCCTCCTGCCCATGCCAACACAGACTGCAATTCCTGGCAGGCAGGGCGGAAACCTCCTCTCTGGGCTGCACCAGCGTTTTGGAGGATGAGCTGGACTCTGCCTTGGTCCCGCCTGGCTCCGCTCTGCTGCTGGTGCTGGTACCTACTGCTGCCCCACCACGGCCAGGCAGCTGCTTACAGCAGGTCCTTTTGAGTCCACTCGGCCAGTAAATGCCTCGGGCAGCTCTGTGCTTTCGTATTTTTCTCTGTGTTGGCTGAAGAACCAAAACACCTGCTCCACTGCTGACGTGATTATGGTTTTATCAGGGCAGGAGAAATGCTGCAAGGTACTGATTAACCTTCCAAGAGCCACACAGCTGCGGGCAGCCAGCCTCTTCCACTCCACGAGCCACCCCATGAGCCACCCCATGGCTGCCCAGCTTGCCAGAGCTCCACTTTGGCTTCCAGGGCTTGCTTTTCTCCTGGATTTGCCCTGTCCTGGATGAGGAATCTCCTTGCCCTGTGCAGGCCCCTAAGCCAGTGACAGGTTTTTTACCTTGCCTTGCTGGAAGTGGATGCTATGCTCTGGCTGATGCAGCTACAAGGCCGATAGAAGTACAGACACAAATGCCAGCAGTCCCAGAGGACATTCCCATCCAGACTGGCACCTTGCTGCTTCACAGGGCTGGGTGTGAAGCAAAACTGAGAGACTCAGACACCTGAGGATCTCTCTGTATAAAAACAAGTAAAAAGAAAAGAAAGAATCATGGAAAACCAGTGAAGTATGATGTGTAAAAAATGTATGATGTGTAATTTAGTATTTAGAAGTAATTTAATCTTTCAATGTGTCAACATCAAATCTGCTAAGACTCTGTAACAATAGCAGAAAATATCTGAGACAAATATGATACAAAACAAAAACCAAACCCATCTGCTTTCTTAATCATAGGCTTTAAGAATGTTTCTGCTGGTTACCCAGCTATTTCAAGAGCTGCACTGTTTAAATCTGTATCCAAACAAACACAGAAGTCACAATAAATCTGTCATTCAGTTATTCGGGTCTATGCTTTAAATCCTTATAAATGATAAAATTCAAGACAGACATTAAATGGAAACATTGTTTCTCTGAAGCCTCTAGCACTGAAGATTTAAGCTCTAATCCAGTCTGAATGGCATCACCAAGAACAAGATTAGAAAATATCCTTTCATTGCCTGAGTCTGGTTTTGGAGCATCCATTGCTGAAGCCTGAGCTGCAAAATAAAAGATCAACAATCTTTTAAAGCAGAAATGCTACCCTGGCTACACTTGCTTTTTGGGAAGATGCTGTGGAGATGGTGACAGAAAAGTGACCAGGTTTATACTTACCTTGCACCAGCCACAGAGGGATTAGTGTGGTGGAGAAGCTTCCACACTGCACAGCACCAGAGCCCTGGCACATGGCTTGAGGAACGTGGCAGAATTCTTACATAAAAGGAAAGCCTGTATTGTTTTAGGCCTCACATCTAATCTGAGAGTGGCCAGTGGTCATTAACCAAGCAGGTGAGGGATTGCCCACAGGCCTCGGACTGTACTCAGCCATGGATGACCACTAGAAGAATATAATAACCCTAAACCAAAAGTTACAAGAAATCTGGAAAAATGGAAAGTGTAAGCTAAGACACAGGTAATGCAGAACCATACCAAAATAAGGCCAAAATGTATCATCATCATCTACCGATGTTAAAACTGAAGAAAACCCATCGAACCACCAGCCACCAACTCAGTAAATGCTCCGTGCTCCAGAAACACAGGTTGGATGTCAGCGTAGATGAACGGGGGGCCCCAGGGACAGATGGAAAAGCCCTTCCCTGCTCCCTTTCCCTACAGCCGTGCTCTTACTCAGCTCCTGAGCTGCGGGAATCGTCTCCCAGCACCTTTGTGCTGGCACCAGGGGCGCCGGAGCTGGGACCCGAAGGGCGATGGAATTGCTGGCTCTGAGGCCGGACGAGTCACAAGGGCCCCGTGCCCCCCAGCTGCCAAACGCACTCTTTGGAATTTCATTCCACACGTGGCAGCCCCTCCTGGGGGACAGAAAGGTTAAAAGTAATTTTGGCTGCTGCAGTAGCCCAGCAGGCAGATTACAAAAGGTATTTCATTATCAGAGTTCTCTATAGAAGGGCTGCTCTGCAGTCAGGGTGCAGCAGGAAGGCAAATGACACGTGTGGCTGCTGCCAGCTACTGACCCAGCTATTTGCAGAGCGTGGCCATACCCGGCCATCAGCACGTCCCCAGGGGCTGCTGGGCACAGCTCCCTCTGCTCAAGGCCTGCTCCACACCACTCACCCTATCAGCTGTGCTGCCTCCCAGCCAACAGCAGCCACTGAACTTTTCAACAGCCCGTATTTTTAAGGAGTTCTCGACCAGCACTCACCGTGAGCAGATAACCATTTCAAATATAGACACGGGAATGGAAGCCTGAGCGCTGGGTGCCAGCGGTGATCTGGATTATTTGCTTGTTGCTAAATACCCCATGGCATTACTTCCCAGGTTGCTCAGCTCAGGTCTGATGCAAACAGAGGCAGAACAGCAAACAAGAATTTACAGGATTTTGTAAGAACTGAAGTAATTCAGGGAGTGAGGAGCAAATTGGTTCAGGGCTCCTCCTGCTCGGGATTGTATCTTTAGAAGCACAAAGACAGGTTACTGTTCAATTATGTGTAAAACCCAGTTGAAGGCTTGACAAGCACTTCCAGATCTCAGCAGCAAGAAAGAAACATGAGTATAAATAAAGAAAAGAAGACTTGTGGGAGCAGATTTAGCTCAAGGATGCTTTTCCTCTTGATACCCAGAAATAATCGCACCACAATGTGCCACTGAATTCCTCAGGACCCTACCTGGAGTTCTCTGGGGTTTGCAGTGTACACACGTGTGCAGGAGGGGATGAAAGTCCACACGTGGAGAAGCTCCTGCCTCCCTGACAATTGCAGCAGTTGGAAGGGGACAGAAAAAAATAGCAGAACCAGTTTCAGAGCAACATTAGTTCCATATGGAAAAAACCTCTCTGGTGGCTGCCTCCCACCTGTAAAAAAGGCATTAAAAACCTGCTCATTAACCAGTGCCTCCAGGCAATCAGCTGGACCAAGGCAGGAGCTTGGCAAGGCTTTAAAAGGATGCACCAGGCACGGCTCTGAGAGCTTCTGCAGCGCAGAAAAAGCCACAGCGAGGTGACAGGAGCACAAAGTACATCAAGGCACACAGGTTTTGCTGCAGGTACAGGTGCCCTGCTGAGCAGGGCAGAGGAGGGGCAGCAGCAGCAGGGCCTGCCACAGTGCCCAGCTGGTTCACAGAACCCCACAGCCAGCCTACAGCCCCGGCACAACAGCTCTGCTCACAGCAAACACCAGCTGAGCTGTGCTGCTCACGCTGCCATCACACCACTAGCAGCAGCGTGGGCAAAGTCCTATAAAAATAGCTAAGATTATATATAGCAACTCTGATTTAATTAAAATTAAATGCAGTAGTGAGAAAGCCAACTGACCATGGCTGAGAACTCTTGATCGGAACAAACTGTTCAGCAATTATTAGATCCCATGTGATGACAGGACATGTAAAAGGCTCTGTCCTGGTCTGCTGCAAACATCACCTCTTCTAGCTGAAGCTCATGTTAAACATACTTTAAAATGCTGCCTTTTAACCAAAGGCCACTTAGAGAAGAAAGGGTACTTTTGAAAGATGGTTAATGTTCTCATTTCTTATTTGCTTTTTTTGTTAAACAAGGGTGTTCCATTGCACTTGGCGAGCACCTTGGCGTGACACAGTGGTCCCTTTATCTGGTTCATAATTTAAGCCTCTTTCCATATTTTGTTTTTAAAGACAATGCCATTGCTAGGTCACAGCCAAAGGGCTCCACGTGTAACTGACCGATTTCCTCCTGCAGGGATAGGCATGGCTGATGGGAACGGGGCAGGAACCATCTTCCTCTCCACGGGAACAACCCCTGACACCCTGCACTTTCTGCAGGCTGTTCTTCCAACACAGCACTCCTGCAGCTCGCCAAGGGAGAGCCCAGCACCACCCCCAGAGCACCTCCACTTTCCAGCAGAGATTTCACTTTGCACGGTCCTTACCAAACACTTTTGTCTCCACACAGGGAATTCCTTCTACTTAATAATCCCGATGGCTCAGCTGCAGCCTCCAGGGACCCGTGGACGGAGCCTGCTGTGAGAGCAGGGTTTGCACCGAAGCAGGCAGCACAGCCTGTACAGCGTTGCCTCCCCAGCACAGGCAGAAGACCAAGGTAATGAAGCACCACGCTGGGCTCAGGCTCAACACTGGACTCTCCTCTCCTTTTTAGTGTAAAATGATCCCTTTGTACCCTTACAGGCTTCTCAAGTACTGTTAAGTTTCAAAAGTGTTCTTAAAAAAAAAAAACCCAAACAAACCAAAAAGCAAAAAAGGTACTTTGTTTGTACAAGATGTGTTTGTGTTTTTAAGCTGAATTTTGTTTCCAGTTCTTCCACACTTCCCACCCACTGCTTTCATCCAACCTCAACACAAACCCCCACAGCCCTTGAGAACAGCCCCTTGCCCGGAGAGGGCAGCTGGTCACTCCCCTCCCTACAGCCCCACACCCCACTGCTGCATAAACGCTCAGGGGCCGTGCCCAAGGACACAGAGCCTGTCCCCTCTCCCCAGTGCCCATCCTGTGCCACGCTGCAGGGGCAGATCCGTGACTGAGGCCAGCAGCAGCTGTGCTAGCTGCCAGAGGAGCAGGGATGGAAAAACCTGGAGGAACTGAAACACTGTCATAGGAAAAGCTGGAGTTTGCCAGAAGATGTAGCTTTATTGTGCAGTTAATCAGCTCCCTCTGGAACGGCTGCGATGGGAGGAACTGGAAGAAAAATACAAACTGTTCTAGGGCTTGCTGCAACAGAGACCTGAGCTGCACATTTTGAAACATCCCATAGGAGTTACCTGGTCATGCTCCCAGAACCTCCTCCGGGCAGCGCTCCAGCCGGGCTCCTGGCAGGGAACCTGCCCGCTCACCTTCGCTCCAGGCCGCCAGCAACGCCAGGGTGCTCGCACACACTCGCAGCAGCTTCTCCTTTAACACCAACCTGTCTAAAACATTGATAAAACAGCAACTTCGGTCACTTAATTGCCTTTCAGAGGGTGTTTTTTCCAACAGAAACGGTTACGGACACCACTGCGCATCTGTGCTGCCACAGCACTGCACGGGACTGTCCTCGGCACAGGCTGCAGGCACCGGGACAGAAGGAAACTCTCGGGAGTCTCCTTCCCGAATCTGCATCCCCAGCAGAGGCACTTCCAGGGAGAGCCTCTCACGCTCCCATGAGCGCCCTGTGCCAGGCAGTGACCCCCACAACTCTCCCGGCTGCAGCACAGCAGCCGCTCCTCCCCTGGCTGGGTGTGTACAAAGCATCACAAACAGCCATTTTTGCTGGCCATGTTTTTATTTGTTTTTAAGTTTTAAACAGGGGAGCCAATGATACATCCAGTATTTCAAAAAATCAGAAGGTAAAACAAATTTTCAAAAGACCGAGATGCTACATGCTATATTTAACCTAATTTTATTCATGCTTGCTTTTGAGGGGGGGTTGGGAGTGGGACAGGAATCATTCAGTAAAAACATACAGTAAAAACAAAATGTCTCACCATATAGAACTTTAACCTACAGTAATGTTGTACCTTAATTATTTCCATGCACACAACTAACATTACAAAATTTTAAAAAAATGAACACAATTAAGACTTCTAGGAGCATTTGATAATAAAGCAATTCCTAATTTCTTTTGTAGAGATCAAGCACCTCCAATTACGAATTCCTATACACAGTGAGTGCTTTACTTGAAATGAAAACTAAAAAATAAAAGTAAAAATGTATTGGATAGCCTCAGAATAAGCCGATGTTAATATATATCCAGCTATGTAGGCAATAAAACCATAGTGCTAAACAAAAACTTTTATCTGAAAAGTAACTCAAAAATTGACTTTCTATAATTACAGAAATATACTTATTTGCTAAAATAAATAAAAGTGCTGCATATTAACACTTCACTATAAAGAATGCATACCAGAACATTTATAAATATTGAATGATTTTCAATAGGAATAGCTACTACAATAATGCTGGCTAAATAGAAGTGCATAATGAGAAGCACTATGGGTGGTTAATGTTTTGCCACATACTGCTGTTACCTTGAGGTAGATAACACATGCGTACCAAATTCGGCATTCATTTCAGTTGCTGCTGGTATCATGTGTCTAAGAAATGTGTACAGTATGAAAAAACTCTAAAATACGCATGAATGAAAAAAAACGTTTTGGGAAAAATAGATATTCTCATGCAATTATGTACAGTCTCACTGTGTAAATTTCAAGGCAAGGTTCTTTTTTCTGCAAAACATGGACACTGTTTTACTGAGAGAATGTTTTTTTTTTTTACTTGGTTTAGTGCATTTTTTTGTTACCTCCTGCATTTTGCATTATTTTGCTCTATTCTTTAATTTTGTGTGCAAACGACATGCCAGTTTAAAAACAAAAACTAACTCATGTATAGAAAGTAATTCTGGATTGTAAAAACAATGGTAAACAGAAAAACTAATGAAATCCATACCAAAATTACACCATCTGATTCAAGTAAAAAAATTACTTACACTAGTAATAAAAAAAGACAAACACATCTCATGAATACAAAAGAAATGTCTGCTGAGTGTTTTAGTTTAGATGTTTCAGAATGCTGCTGTAGGTTTTGTGGGGAATCTGGGGAGATGATTTCATAGCAGAAGGCGTTAGCGTGGCCTGGATTGACTTCAGAGGCGAACCAACAGGGCTGTGAAACTGAGGAATACCTATAGCCTCAAGCTGCTTGTTGAAGAGGAGTTCTCCACTGTTACTGAGAAAGCTCTCTTCTCTTTCCTTCTCCCCAAGCTTCCCCTCTTCTACTGGCTCAGGTTCTAGCATTTCAGCATCTTCTTTCTTACTAAAGAATTTGTCCAAATAACTGGTGTAAGTATTTTCTTTTTCAACTTGTTCATCCTTCCTTACTTCGCAACAGAACTGGTCTATGAGGAAGCACCCCTCCCCACCACTGACAAACTGACTGTCCCAAGAAGTTTGGTACAGAGCTTCCAACTGTGCCAAATTGGCCATTCCTTTCTCCTGCTTCTCTCTGCTTACCGACTTCGATATTATTCCTTTCAACTCTATCTGAGACACTGAACTATTCAAGTCATTTAATTTATCAACATCAGTAGACTCATGTTGTAAACTAAGCTGGATGGTTTCTGCTATAAAAGAATCAAAGTCAAACCCCTGATTCTTCTCCCTTTCTTTTTCAACAAGTTGCTGTGATGCTTCCTCAAGTGCTATCTGAGCTTTCACCAACCCATTCTTTTCACATTTAGACTTGCCTTTCTTGTCAGACTTTTCTTTGCTTTGCTCCTTCCAGTTTGAAAGATCTATAATAAGCTTGGGCTCATAGTAATGGTTAACTTCACTGTCTCGCCAAACTAAATTATCTAGGTATGAAGATGACCTCATTTTGTAATTGCAAGTGTGACTACATTCCAGATCACAGTATTTGTTCTCGTGGTGATCTGAATACTGCCAGCAAGGCTCAGTAGAGAAGTGGGTGTCAAAGGCAGGATCCTCCAGGTACTTTTCACGATCTCCATCCAAATATTTGCGAGGATCTACTTGCACTTCTTCTTCATCAGTAACGTCAGAAAGAGCCCTTGGATCACGCTGAACTTCATCAGCTTCATAGTTATTGTGAATAGGCCAGTCATGGTCTGAGAACTGACTTTCATGGTATCTGTAAAACAATGTGCTAAGTGTTAGCAGCTAAAAACAGTCTTCTAGCTCCCAAGACAGAGACAGTTAAGTTTAGAAATTCTCTTACAAAATAATGGCAATTCAACACAAAGTTTTTCCTTAATCCAACTGGGTACCTCTTCCAGGTTTTTAATTTAATCTGGCATAAAGCAATGGAATCATGTACAGTAGCTCACTCCATTTACAGAACTCTTTCTGAAGTGTGTTTAATTGACTTAAGACGTGAAATCTCTTTAATATAATATGCACTAAGCATTAGACAAGACAATCATAATTAAAACTCTCCTTAAACGAAGTTTATTTTTAGACAAACATTTTGGGCAAGAAAAAATTAATGGAAATATTAACATTAGATTCTAGAGTCCTGAGTGCAACTCAGGAATCCATCAGCAGATCCAAATCTCATCTAATGGATTATAAATCCAATGACAATGCTGTAAGGGAAGATTTTATCCTCAGGTCAACTCAAGAAGAAGAAACAAACAGAAAAGGAAATAATGCCCATGAAGCCATGTCACTTCAAGCACAAAGCCACCCAGTTATGCTACCACAGTAAGTGATAAATTTACCTTTCCCAATTATAAATATGGCTGTGACTTTCATCCATTAGCAGAATATCATCAACCTCATCTTCAATGTGAAAAGGATGACTTGAAATAGGCTCATCCGTTGGAAAGGAATAAATGCTCATATAAGGATGGGACAAAGCTTCTTCTGCTGTCAATCGATCCATGGGACTAAATGTCAAAATTTGCTCCAGAAAGTCCAGTGCTGTAGAGAAAAAACTACCATTAAATGGGAATTTTCAGACATTTACAATTCAACATTAAGGTGCTTTGCTCTAGAGCCCTGTAGTTGTTTCAAAGTAGCTGCCTGTGAAGAATCAGCTCCTGACAGTACAGGGCCAAATATGCATCCTGTAGCCACCAGAAAGGGAGAGGAGTAGAGGTCCAATCTAAGATCAACCATAATTTAACTTAAAGCATGAAAAAATAGCAAGAGACAGAAAGCTTCAAGCTGAATCAGTATCCACCAATGGCTCCCAGGAAACAGTGCTGCTGCTTTGGCTGGCAGACTCTCTTAAAAACATTTGAAAGACAGTCCTTCTATACTGACTCCCTTCCAATGTTCCCTTGTATTTAAAAGGCCAGCGCCCCAAAACAGAGCAATTCCAGTGCAAAGAGGTCCAGCAGAGACTCACAATTCTACTCTAAAGATGACCAAGCAGCCACCATGGAAGTAAGTTTTTTTTATTACAGCAGAAGACAATCCTTCTGCAGAGAACACAGATTCTTCTAACTGAAACCTGCTTTTAACAACCACACACCTGCACCTCAAAGCTGCATGCTACTTGATTTTGGAACACCAAAACAAGTTGGTTTCTTTTATTACTTACCTTCAGGACTGATGCCTGGAAGCAACTGAGTTAAAGGTTTGTGTGGCTCAGTCATATCGTTTCTAATGTAAACTGGAATCACATTGAGAAGCTCCTGACGGTCCTCCTCGTGTACAACAGGAATTGATTCTAGAATCAACTGCATCTGTTCAAGTTCATGTGCACCTAAGCACCAAGAGAAAAGACAAGCTGCCATTTCAATTTCAAACATTTCTGATCCCTGTATAGGAAAGGCATGTCTAAGTTTTGTGCTCTGAGCAGCTATTTCCAGCAAAAGATTATAATCTCCTGCAACAGGGGAAAGGCTGAAGTTCTGAATTTAAATGACAATAAATCTGAAGAGCTCTCAAGAAACGTCGTGGCATATGAAGAATTACAGAGCTGCTACTCACAGATAAAGAGACCTAACCTTAAGCTTTTGTAAGGGTGTTTTCACCATGGATGAAGTACTCTATAGCAATACCCTTTTGTTATATACTGCAATCCTCCCCTTTCAACTGATCCACCTAATTAATCCAGTAGTTGATCTCACTTTGAATTACATGTCCCATATTAATAAAAACCGTAGTGATTTAGCTCAGAAAGACATCTTACAGGCCACAACCAGTTGTATTAATATTCTACTCTGAAATGCCACATTAACTGCAAGACAAAAATCACCTGTCAGTTACACAGAGCAATACCCCTTTTTAAATAAAGTACTGTATTATGACTGAAATTATAGTACTCTTTTAGCACTAGCTGAAGCTTCCCCGGGTAAGAACAATAAGGGCCTATACAGCAGGTCAATTCTGAATAATGAACAGCATCTATATTCAGTACTGGAGTACCCAGAAATACAGTGAGTCAACTTCGGTTTGTTGTTCAGCTCCAAGAAGGATGTAGGACCTTAGAGAGTCAACCAAATGAAGCCCTCTGAACATCTCTGCAAAAGATCTTTATTCAGAGTCTCAGGGCAGAATAACTGCCGTATTTCCACAAATCTTCCCTTTCTAAATGCATAATGTTAAGAAATCCACTTTTCTGTAGATTAAAAAAACATGGCAGCACTAAATTTTCAGAGGGGCACATCTGTATTTAAAATATTCTTCTAAGTATCTACACAATGCAATTAATAAGTTTACAAATTTAGGATTTTGGTTACAAAGACTAAGTATTTTACTTGGTTACAGAATTCTAACTCTCTGCACAGCTATTGGGCCAATAAAAATTTGTGACAAATACCAATGATATTCAAAGAAAAAAAAAAGCCAAAACGCTGGCAGTTGTGATCAATCTATGATGAAATCTGAAGACTTTCTCTCACTAGTTCACTATTAGCCAGCAGAAGTTCTTGATGCAATGGGAACCTAATAAATCTTGTATCAGCCAAGCATTTAATACTGTGGGGACATTACTCCAGTAGTTAGTAACTCAAAGAGTGAAAAACTCACTGCAAGTTAAGAGAAGCCTCTGCACATATTAATCACTGACTTATATCAAATAATGATTTCAAGTGACAGCTCTCCATTAACAGTACTTAATGGGAGGAAGCTCTCAGTTCCATTCCCTTTTCATGCAAAGCTCAGAGTTACTGCAGAGGTGTGCTTTCAGTCCACATGTGTCTAAAGGAACGTGAACTTCGAAATGCAAGCTTAGCTCTTAGAGGTTTTATCTGTGTTACTCCTGTAATTCAGGCCAACAGGAGCAAATCCAAGAGTGAGCCTGAATGAGACAGCTGCTGCTGAGGCCCCAGGGTGCACAAAAATAAGCATTTCAGAGGTACTTGAGCAGTTTACTCATCTGCTCCCATGGACCGAGTGCTTGTCAGCAGGTGGTGATCTCCTACAGTGCAAATGACAGCTTCACTTTATCTAAAACGCTCCATTTTGTACTCTGAGCTAGGTCAGCAACATGGTACAGGATGGCCATCAAGAGATTTGCTCCAAAAATCTGCTCCTGATCCTATCCAAAGCTCTAATATAGATGTGCCCAAGGGGACCAGAGCGTTGCTTCCTATCCTACCTGAAACAGTAGGTTGAACATTTCCTTGCTGTATTGCACTAAATTTTACACCTTTAAATATTAAATCTATACCCCTGGGGCTTCCTAATTTAAAATACAGAGAAGCAAGAAGCAATTAGGTTGACTACATTAAAAAAAATCTCTATGCATATGATACTTAGGGTATTAACAATCTCCAAATACTCCCTGGATACACCAGTTCACACCTATCAGATCTTAGGCAACCAATAAATTTAATTTAACATAATTACAGACAGATTTACCATGTAGGACTTCTACATTAAATTGTGATAATTATCTAAATACACACCAATACAAGTAACAAAACTGAAATGTCTTCTGCTTCACAAATACATCGATTTATAGTTTATACAAGCGCATAATAATACAGCACATCCTGATAATCAATGACTATTGGTGTTAGCCACGAGAACCAATCTTTCCCGTGGAAGATAATTAAGCAGAAACACTCCTTTTATGACTGTACACACTGATTTTATTCTACCCACCTGCAAAGAGGGTTTTCCCAGTCAGCATTTCAGCAAAGATGCAACCTGCAGCCCACATGTCAATGGCTTTAGTGTAGTTGTTAGGAGAAAGCAAAAGCCGGGGCGATCTGTACCATTTAGTAACCAATCCTTCAGAAAGATGGCCCTGATGAAATTAATTTTAAAAATTAATTAGATTTTTTAAGACTTACTTTTTTATAAATTGTTTCTTATCTTTTAATGCACTACTAACAGGATTTTTTTAGTCTCAAGGTCCCAGGGATTATATTGTGTGCATTCTACCAAACCTTCTTTCTACCTTTACAGATATCTTTGTGAGTGAACAGCAACCATACAGAAACATGACACTATTTATTAGTCAAATGAGGTACTGCAGCAAAACTCATTTCCAGGTGCCAAATAAATGCAGAGATGATACTGAACTCTCTTGTGAAACATCTAGACCAGGAGGACAGTATCTCTAAACCAACCCCCCGAAGCAGCCACACTTGCACTATGAATGCACTGGTTATAATCTTATCTAAGGCTTCTATAATTATGTCACTAAATGTTGCTCTTAATCTCAGGTTCTGTCTTCACTGTTAAAACCTCTGCTTTTCTGAACCCATCTACTAAAAAAACCCCTATTTTATGCTTGCAGTAGTCCTACCTGAGACAAACCATGCTAAGGAGAACTATCTACCTGTGCAAAAGGGAGAAAGATACTATTTTGAGAAAGCATGGTTGTCAATGTATCACTTAGATATTCCCACTCTCTGCATACCTTGTGGGAATAATGAGGATCCATGATTCGTGCAAGACCAAAGTCACCAATCTTCAGCACCAAGTCTTCAGTATTAATGAAAAGATTAGCTGGTTTGAGATCTCTATGCAGAACATTTGCAGAGTGAATATACTTGAGCCCACGTAGCAGCTGGTACATGAAAAGTCTGGCATGATCTTCCAGTAAAGGGCCTTGCTCTAGCAAATTAGCCAGATCTGTCTCCATGTATTCCTGGACAATGTAAACGCAGTTCAATTCTGTCAGGGAGCCCACATCATCTGTTAAGTGGCTTCCACTGGGACCAAGAATTTCAAATACTTTGACAATGTTATCGTGGTCAAGTCTTCTAATAATTTTGATCTCACGTAGAGCATGTTTAACACTCTGGGGATCTGTAAGGACAATTTTCTTGACAGCTACTCTTTTGTCACAGTCATTATCGACAGCAGAAAAAACTAAGCCGTTTCCACCACAGCCCAGTGGTTTTAAGTCCATATATCGAGAGCCCAGATCAAAACCATGAATGTTCATGAGACTTTCAAATTTTTCTGCCATTTTAAAATTCTTTATGTTTTTTCCTCAAGCTACCAAGCTTCTGTAAACACACGGAGACACTTCCACTGGTATCTGAAGGAAAGGTCTTAGAGAAAGGGAGAAGAAACACTTGGCTTTGACTGCAAGGTGGTTTCTTGACACTCTCATTTCATTATGAGCCAGCCAGGCCTGTTGTGTCCCCTTGAATTTAGAGCCCGTACGCTCTAGAACTCAAACCGAGCATAAGATAGAAAGATTGCAGCATTCATAGTTCAAGAAAGGTGCAGCATTTCTGCAGACATTAAAGAAAATACTCACAAGGAACTCAAACGGAATGAAATGACATACTATGCACTCAGCTCTACTGTGCTAAACTGGTTAACATTTAACAAAAATGTGAATAAATATGCACATAATAGGCTTCTATTAACATCCTCCTCCTCACAGTGCAGATACATTCAGTGTTGGACTGGTCCTGAGCAGCGTCATTCTATGGTGCTGGTAAGCACTATTTTTTTTCCTTCTTCCTCCTTTTTCTCTTCTTTGTTTACAGTCTAGTTAAATGGGAAACTGGCAGCTCTTGATTTACAAAAGATGCCTTCTGTTAATGATCAGGTGGCTCCAGCTCACCACAATCACAATCAAAGCTACCATCCATTTTACTCCGTGGCAACCTGAAAAGCAGAGAAAAATACATCAGTACCCCAGCACATACTAAAGTCTTCCTCCTCCCCCAACTCATTGATTTGTCCTAAATATACAACTTAGTTACTGCCCAGTTACAAAAATAATAAACCATCAAAAAAGCTAAACTAATCAGAAATGATATGTACTTTCCACACTTGTGCAGGAAAACTGGCAATAATGACCAACCTCCATTTCCAAACATATACTGTGAACATCTTTGATGTAATCTATTGAAAATATATGGCACACGATGAAAAATCCTCCTGAGTCTTAATAAAGGGACTAACAAAGCAAACCTGGTAATTCTCCAACAGAGCTGTTAAGAGACAAGCCAGAAGCAACAGTATCCTTAGCATCTGTCAGCAAATTTTGGAGTAATTCTTTCCACTAAACTTTTATTTGAAGACTAATTCCGGTTTAACTATTTCACCATAATAAGAGGTTACTAGGTACTGGTCACAAGAAAAGGGTAAACCTTGTACACTCCCAGTATTTACTGAATATACAGCACACATCCAATGCCACTTATAAAGCTTAAACCCTTGTGATTCTAATTTACCAACATCTGAAATAATAATTTTGCCTCTATAGACTCATTGTTACAGGAATCACAGGGGTAATTCCAATATATCAGACAAATGTTATTACTTTATCAATTATTTCTACACTTACCCAACCTAGATTACAGTGAAAAACTAGCAGCAAGCACATTTTACTGCTATATTCTACAACCACTTCCCCTAACATATGGGCTCTTTCAGACATCATTTATTTTTTAATAGTGTAATGAATTCACCTACTATTTATGAAAAACCAAACTGGCAATTTTCTCAGTAAGTTCCCGTCAGCAACAGCAGAATGCAGTCATAAAGACCACATGGTGCTTTTCTGCACAACATCCTCACTTCTTCTAAAAGCTCAAAAATGCCACAAAGGGAAGAGTCAGAGGTGTACGCTACACAGCGTGGAAAGCTTTGGGCAATTCCATTAAAGTCACTCGCATGCTCTTCCCCAACATGTGTAGGTCATGTCAAACCACTACGTGCCTTCTGTTCAATCTTAGACTAACACATTTCAGCTCTTCCCTCAGCTCTCTTCCTAAATGTAAAGGTCCCCACACTATCCCAACACTTCAGAATTAACTGAATGAATGTTTTCCTTTAAAACAGCGCTAGCGTTTCAGTGGGACAACTGGGAGCAAGCAAAACAAGTCTCCTCACTCCTAACAGAGCAGCAAGAGCAGCTGACAAGTTATTACCATATTTTAAATAATGGCCTCAATTCACTAAAGTAATCAGAATTGTGTAGAGAAAAAGAAAAAAAAAGGAAAGAAAGGCACACTGGCAAACAGAAACAAGACTGTTTAAACACATTTAAATATTACCCTTCCTTAGGCTCAAGCCTGACTGTCCCCAAGACACAGCCCCTACACCCTGGCTCGCTCCCTCCTGCCACACACCACCCGCCTCCAGGTATGTGGACAGAGCATGACAAACACAGGGAAGAAGGAAATACGTGATATCTTTGGCTCAGTTTTTGTTTTAAAATAACGGTCACTAAAATGCAGTATTTCTGAACTGAAAAGCACTGAGCTGCCCTCTACTGATGTGGTACACCCTGCCAGAAGGGTGATCTTCAGAGCCTTCTCTACTCAGCACATGGGACTTAAGACTGTGCATTGGCAAGAGTCCTAATTTTAAACAGTGTTTTACAAGGGTTTTTATAGCCTCAGTACAAACACTATGAGGTAACACTACTACTCTTCCCCAAACTATCTTGAATTTTTACCAATATTAAGACATCAGAGTGAGGACCCCTTTAAAACACCCATGAATTTACCCAAAGAACAAAAGTAAACTTTATCCTAAAGAGGACAGCATCAGTGACTATCCAACTCTGTTCACAATTACAAAACCCAGAAGTCTAGCCTCTTGATTTTTAACATCTTTAAACTCGAAACTATTTTCTCACTCACACGTACTACTCTCAGGTTCACTCATTCTGAGCTGCTGCCTGTAAAAGAGTTTACATCACCCCATTCACCTTTCATTCCAACAGCCCCCCCAGCTGTTATGGAAATTAATTTTTGTACCACTACTTCAAGTTCCATTTTAACTTGAGGTCCAAGGCCTCTGTTCAATTACCCTGCAATAAGCTGTATTTTACATCCTTGGGACCATCTACAACCAGTTGTATTCTGCCTCATAATTAGGCTTATTGTTTCACACTGCTGATGCCTTCAACATGCAGCAACACTGAAACTGTTTGCACCAGCTGCGTGACACATCTGCAACCTCTCTTTTAGCGAGTTCCATTAAACAGCCCAGGAACAGATTCGAAACGATGCCCACCAGCAGCAAAGATTAAGACCTACCACCTCTTTGCCATAACTCAGATCTTACCCCCTACTGCTGTGACTGAATGCAGCAATGAAAGGGCTGCTTCGGGGAGAAAGAGAGCTATGGCCCACTTGCTTCCTGAAGCAAGAACCCTAAAATTTTCATTCTGTATCTCTGAAATGATGCATCAGTTTACACTCATCCTTTCACTAGGTGAGCACTAATTACAATGTCTTCAGAAAGCATGCAATGATCTCCACAATCAGAGTGATTTAGCTAAGAAAACAAATGCTAACATAAGCCACCAACCCACTGCAGCCTTCATTTGATCCTGCTACAAACCTCCTATCTGTGAGCAAATTACTTAAGCCCATGTTCTAGCTACTTGAAACATACAATGGACTATTGTATAAAAAAGGGGGGGTTTATCATCTCAATTTGTGCTGAACAGGCTATTGACGCAGGGACTGACGTTTTCATCTAGGCTGTCACCTTTCCAACACTACCAGGTTTTTTACAAGTGATACTTTTACTCCTCCTTCTTTAAACACAAAGTTTAGAGAGGGAAACACCAAGATACCCGTTCCTTAAGTGGTTTACAACTATGGTTTTAAAATAGGTCAGTTCCTGGGAGAGGGTAACAGAAGCGACCCACAGAAGGGCTTTGAAATCATCCCTCGTGATGATCATCACACTCGTCTGGCTTCAGGATTGCACAAGCAGCCCCTTCAAATCACACTCGACTCCTGCACGTGGATTTACCACGGTTTTCAGGAAACAGGATGTACACCGAAACAGCCAGGTATGAGACGTTTACTTTGTGAGAAATACAAATAAGACTGAAAGATACCAGTTAATTTGATTACGCTGACCATATAATGATCAAACTATTACTCACAGGAGAAAGACCACGAATGACTAATGACATATTATACAACCTGCTAAGTACTACCCCTTTGACTAAAAAATATACGGGGCACAGAACTTTTTTTTAGATCAGCCACGTTGCAGTCAGTAGGCAGAGTGAGTCATCGTCCAACTCACGGAACTGCTGCTTTCTAAAGCCTCCTACTTGCCCCCCACACTGTTTAGGGAACTCGGTGCTGGCAGTAAGCAAATGTTACTATTAGTTTATAAATCTTCTGAAGGATCTGTAAAAACACACTAGAACCCAGTGTACTTTTTTGTATCGTGTTTAAAAATGGCTTGGCTCTCCCTTTAGATAATAATAATGAAAACTCCCCAGGAACAGCCCACCATCAGCTCACCACAGCCTTCAGCACCTCTGCAGACCTGCCACCATCTGCTGTTCCACTGAACAGGTAACCAGTCAAGAGTGACTTCAACACAACAACCACACAAGCAAGGACTGAGCTTGAGCAAAGGGCTGAAATCAAAGTTCCCATTTTAGCCTTGGACAACACATTTTCTGAACGCAATTGCCAAACCAAAACGCACCTCTATTTTAAGCCACCACTTTCCGGAATCTGCAACTGGTTTATAAACACACAGTGCTGTGACGACGTTATTTTTATATATACACACACATATCTATATAAAAAGCTTGCTGGCAACAGCACTGGCCATACCACAACACGCCGACCGCCGTTTCTTTTTCCACTACATAATTAACAGCCATTGTCAGGCTGATCCCAAACGGCAGCGAATAAGCCCGAAAAAGAGACAAATCCTACAGACGCCAAGCGAGAGCATCCTGCCTGCCTAGGCAAGGGTACCTGTTCTCCCAAATCTCAAAACCTGGGCAGTCTCTCTTCAAGCCATTTCCGTCGGGTGTTTCAAGCTACTTATCAAGAGCATTAAGCCACTTTTCCCACAAAAGGTTCCCAGAGCCTGCGGGCGCCCGGCAGCAGGAGCGAGCGGTACCTGTGCCCTATGTGCCGGCTCGGAGAACTGCGCCGAACGCAGCAGCAAAAGTTCCGCAGGCGGTGGAGGCCGGCCTCCCCCGGCAAAGGACATCCTTCCTCCCGCCGCCCCCGG
>VZRR01005870.1:156954-200132 GCA_013398015.1 Oreocharis arfaki | reverse complement strand
CAGGGAGCGCGGCCGCGGCTCTGCCCGCCCCGGTGGCCCCTGCGGCGGCCGGAGCAGCGGGAGGCGCAGCGGGGCCCCCGAGCCAGCGCAGTCCCCGCAGCTGTCGGTCGGCGTGCGGGGCTCCAGCAGCGACGGGCGGGGAAGCGCCTGGGTGCGCCCCGTTCAACTGGCCCGTCATCAAACGTCCCTCAAGGCAGAGAAACAAAAACAGTTGGAAGGCAACAGGCGGGCGCAGCGGAGGCAGTTCCTCTCTCCGAAGGTGACACTTCGGCTCAGATGTTCTGCAGGCGTAATGTCATGGCGCATCTGAGTGTTCTCTCCACAAGCATCCACAAATCTTTGCCATTGCTGTCACCTCTAGGGACCACAAAGGATTTCTCTCTCGCTATAGCATCTCCCTTAACAGAGGCACTAAGAGTCTGCTTTTCCCCAAAACCACAACTAATACAGCAAAATAAAGGAAAATTAATGAAAACTTCATATTTTCCTCCGAGACTTTTATACAGCAGTCTTAGTAGGGAGAGAGAAGCGTGAGGACAAGCCTCTGGGTATCAGAAGAGCCTTATGCTTCTAATAACCCAATTTCAGTACAACTGTCAAGGCAGGGTGCAGTTTTCCTACTCCCTCAAATGCCTTTTCAGTGCAGGATGACTCAAAAAGTGATAAAACAATTAATATTTATTTTTTGCTGGTTAAATAGAGGTTATTTATAGCTAGTACTAGGACAGAAGTTACATGCAATAGGGCTCTACTGCTCTGCTGCCATTTGGACAGAAGCATCCAATTGACCCTTGCACTTTTAGATCATGTAACTTTATTTTTTTAAATAAACAGGCCATATATCAACATCCAAGCATCTCCCTACTCAGCTTTTCTGAAGTTTTTGAAGTAGCTTTTAAACTCTCTTCAGTTACGCAGCCAAACATTCTCAGTTTCAATTAGTCAGCTGCACTGCCAGCTCTGACATTGACCCCACTACCAGGAGAGGAGACCTGGGCACTTCGTAGCACAGCACTGTGCTAAGGGCACACGGACAGAAATCTGTAGCCAAAAGGACACTTTATACTACAGTGCTTGCTCATGGATAGGCAGCTCACCATGCTGCCAACAGAACAGAAAAGTCAGAAACAAAGCTGCAGCCCTTCTGCCCACCCAGCAAAACGGAGCTGGAAGATGACAGCACTGCTGCTCCAGAAGGCCTGTATTTAAATACACTCCATAAAGAAAAAACTGCAGGAGTGCATATTTGGAAGAGGTGATGTTAGGACGGCAACTAGAGCCAAGCCACAGAGGAGTTTTTACTTGAATTAAAGGAAGAGATTTGGGGTTTAAAAAAAAGGCAGGAGCAGCAGTGGTTGTATGTCTAAAATTCAGAGCTATTTAGTTAATTAAAGGACCCCTCCATCCATACAAAGTATTTTCATTATGAGAAACAAAAGAGCAAGCTGATCCTCAGATTCTAGAGTGCTGAAGTAAGAAAAATTTTATATTACATCCTTGGAAACAGCACCTGGAGAGCCCATAATCTGGGTCCATTGGGACTATTTGCCAATACCCCCAATGTCAATTCAGTCAGGTGGAGAAGTTGCACATCCATGGAGTTTGCTCTGCAGCAGCCCAGACTGTTTGAAAAGTAGTTTAACAAACACAGAGGAGGTTTGCAGTAAGCAGCAAGCTTCCTCACTTGGGTAGCACACACTCACTCATTAATCTCCCATAGCCCAGAAGTGCCACCAGTTTCTGGGTTCTTAATTCATAAGTCATGAACTGCATTCTTTTTTTTTCCCCTCCAAATTATTTCCTCCCATTCCAAGAGTGTAGTTCATGGTAGGATTTAGTGAATGAGGTCCTTCAGTCTTGAGGAAATTCATGCAAAAAGGAAGAGCATGGTGCAGGAATGTTACTTGTCTTCAGCCTCACTATTTATAGAACTACAATACACATGAGAGTTGCCCAGAATTTAATTGTGTGTCACATGGCAATTTATAACTATCTAATCCATCAAATTGCTAATCTGTTTTCAGATTTTTAATATCCTATTGATTAGGCTATGAATTACTGCGACAATTTTTTTCCATGTTTCCCACAGGAATGCAATTTCATAGCACATAGATGATATGCTAGATGATACCAACCCATCCTAAAACACTGGAAGATATTCACTGTCAGTGACATGCAGAACAAGAAAAGAACTGGATTTCAAAGGTCATAAGGACCAGCAATTAAAAAATAATTAGAACTGAAGCAATGATTCATTTATTATATCCAAGTTCAAAAAGATCAAACAGTAAATTCCAGTGTAATATTTCAGTGCTGTGTGTGAATTGTTACTTGTGGCATAAAAGGGAACGAAGTATTTTTAAGTGTCCACACCCATTATGATTGGCAAGGGAAGAAAGATTTGGAGACGGTTTGAAAAGGTTGCCCAAGGTAACTTGGCAGCTCCCGGCTTTTGTCTCTGTTCCACTGCTTGACTTACACGTCCTCCCAGAAGAAGGGAAATGTGTCCTAGGATACATTTTTAAGGGCTGACCATATTCCTTGCCAAAGTCTGAGATGAATTTTGCATGTGAATAGGCATGAGTTTAAAGAGAAAACCTACTTATTAAAAGGGGATGGGGAGAGGTTCAGGAAACACCCAGTTTTTGCTGTCTCCTTGGCTTATTCCTGCTTATCTGTGCTCTGAGCCCTGAAGTACAATTTCTCCTGGCACGGATCCCAAGAGTTTTTAATAGTTTGGGTCTCCTTTAACTGCTGCCTCTTCCAACCAGCCTAGTTCTCTGCAGGTGTTAAGCAAAACCTTTAAAATACACTTGCTCTTCTAGCTTAGTTTCATAGTGCTGATGTTCAGCACAAACAGCACAGGTAAATTCTGGTTTCACTGGCAACCCAATAGCTCAGGTGGCTTCATTTCCTGGGCACCTTCATTTCCTGGAAATGTCAGACTCCACCTTGCCATAATGGACACAGGGGTTTTTTATTTGTTCTTTTCAACAAAAACACATTTTTCTAACAAGCACTTTCTGGATTAGCAGACCTTAATTTTTTGCCAATAAATCCTAAAATATAATTCCTATCAGCATTATTATCAGATAACCACACAGAAGTTGCTATCTTAAAAAACTTTTAACAAATATTTGTGTCAATATCCTTTTTAGGTAAAGTCTGCTTGGCGGTAGGCAGAGCTGCCTAGGCACAGGCAACATGCTGTCACCTCATTTGGGCTCCCTTGGATGGACCTGACTTTGCTAGAGCAGGGTTTGCACCATGTTCATTCTGATCAGGAAAGAAACTGAGACAGAGGACTTGGAATAAAGGAAAACCCCATACCCTAAGGTCTTCATTCCTGTGTGAAATAACAGACAGGCTGGAAAAGAAGAGACCATTAACAGAGACCAATTCAAACCAGAGGCAGCAAAGTACAAAGGGCAAATGGAGGTGGAAGAAGAAAGTCACAGATGATGTTCAACTTAGAGGCTAGAAATAAATGGGTTATGTGACATACTTTGGAAATTCTGTAGGACAAAAAGTCATTAAAGACTTAAAAGAGAACAAGTCATTCTTCCCCCTTGGTAGATCATCAATGATCTAGGACACAGCCGGCTGCATGCAGGCCCCCTGCTTAATATCACACAGTTTTATTAAGTCAGGCAATTCCATTGCCTACTTTTTCTGTGTTTTAAACAACACTTAGCACAGGGGACAGAGCAGCTGCCTAAAGCAGAAGCTGGCAAAGCCATGTCAATAAAGAGAGAAGAGGAAAGCTTGGAAAGCTTGCCTTGTAGCTGGATCATCACTGGAAGCATTAGCCCTCCATGTGTAAGGCTGGAGCTCTCCCAGATTCTCAGCCTTTCACTATTTCCTCATTAGTTTACCTTGCCCAGAGATAGCTTGCACAGAATAGCAAACGTGTTGATAAATTTACTGAGGTAGGCAATTAAGGCAGTATGTGTGTTAGGTTTAAGTTTTTAAAGGATGACTAGTACCAACATTTTCACACTCGGGTGCTCCAAGTGACCCAAGTTGCTTCTAACTTCCCAGCATGGGACATTGGAGGGGTCAGTGACATTGCTGGAGCCAGGCTGTAGATCCAGTCAGTGGATGAATCTACAGCTGAAAAATATTCTACAAGAGGACAAGGCAAAGCGTGGGATGAAGTGGAAACAAGAAGCACCAAACGTTTTTGTCCCAGCACTTCGGGTGCAAGAGAATTCAGTGTGTGATGGTTCTTCCCCGTTGAGACCTTCAGCAAGGCACCATTCTCATCCTCACCTCCACAACCTCAAGTGAGGTGGTTAGGAGAACACATCTGCCAACTAGAGTGGCACCAGAGCACAATTGTCTGAGGCCTCCGTGCTGGTTACTGCATCAGCTGAAGTGCTGCTAGAGCTGAAAGGCAGCACATATTATTCAAATATCTGTAATACCTGGAGTACTCCAAGGTGGAGAGATACCCTGGAAGAAGGACTGGGTGCTCTCAGCAAAAAATACATTTGGTTTTGGATCCTTACTGGAAAATACGTCAGCTCACAAGTTATGAAGGCCTGATGATGGATTTATATAGAACAATTCTGTGTTTTTGTAGAACTATTGCATTTAATTGCAGAAATATACATATTGCTGTGCAGAACTGTTCTTGTTCATTCTCATAGCACTGTAAACCTTCCTACATGTAGCATTTTGATTCCTATTGCATTACAGAGATAAAGCCTCTGGTGTGATTGTAAATACAGCTGGTGCTGCAGAGTTTGTCATTTACAGGGAAGAAAAAGATTGGACCAGCATTCACTAACATCTTCATCCACATCAGAATCCTCTTGAAACACATTTACAGGGGCCATAGCTCAATACAAATACATGGGTATTGTGAAAAGAGGATGAAACAAAGTGCACTGGGAGGCACTTTAAGAAACCTGTGCCTTCGTGAGTGCTCGGGCAAAGGCCACCCTGCAATTCCATTTGCTCCACACGCCGTGGTCCCCAGCGCGCCCCAGCTCAGGGATGCGGCTGTTCCACAGCAAGCAGCACACTGGATGGCTGAAGATAAAGGGCCCTGCGGTGCCAGCAGGGCCAGGGCAGGCCTGTGGGAGGCCGATAGGAGTTCTGCTGCTCAGGGTGCCTTTTGGCTGCGGCCAACACCCTTTTTCAGGATTCCCAAAATAGCACTTACCAAAAGCAGCAGGTCGACTGGAAGCACACTGCTTCACGTAACGACTGCAACTGTCCCTGCCAGACTCCTACCCCAGTCAGTCTCCTGAAGCTAAAGAGATTGAAAATCTAAGAAATATCAGAAAGTAGGGACTTTTTATAGGGCATCTACTGTCAAATTATACAACGAATACTCAGCATTGCAAAAGCTACCTCGAGTCACTTCTGTTGTATTGTCAGACAGCAAAACCCAACGTTTTCATTTCACTAACAAATATGTTTTGGAAACACCTCCTCTTCCTCAAGACTCTGTATTTTTTTCGTAGTGCATCTTGTACCATCTATTTCTAAAGATTTCCACTAAAAATATGGGACTATTCAATTCCCCATGTTCCCTAACACCATTTATGTCTTGGCTTTCATTAAGATTTTCAAGGTTGCTTCAGGTTTTCTCAGCAGTTTTGAGTCACTTGCTGGGAGGGATTACATTTCCAAAGTATTTTGTTTTCTCGTGAAAACTGGATTTTGCTTATGTGCCAGAATCAGCAGACGTCTTATAAATAGCTTTGGACAGATGACAGGAAATGATGCAAGATCTCAGGCCACTCTACAGAAGACAACTGTTTGAAGTGCTGAGGAAAGAAAGGCTTGCACCATTGGCTACTACACAGGGGGAAAAAAATAATGCGCAGACACATCTTTTGCTACAAAGGGATTAGGCTTATGAAACACAAGACCTCTTATTACAACTCAAGCAAAAAGTATTTTCTTGCAATTGCAATGAGAAACAAGAAAATTAATTTTTCCTTTGAAGAGGAAAAACTGACCAGGATTGTCTAAACTTGTCTTGTCTTTTACTCTTGGGGAGAAAAGACACTCTCCTTACGTGCTGTAAATGCCAACACACACACTGGAAATTCTCCAGGCTTTGACTGGTGCCAAACACTGGGATCTTCTTCCTACCCTGGCATTTCCCATTAGCTTCAGCAAAGCCTCTTCCAACTCAAAGTTCTTTAAATGGGCTCCAATAGCAGATGCCTAGAGGTTAAGCTGTGTCTATCCATCTCATCTGCAGAACACCCTGTTACTCTTTGCAGTAGTAATACCGAATGGAACATTACCTCCTGGTGTCATTTTGTTTCTATTAGCTCCCATGAAGATAAAGCACAGTCATTTAACCCCCAATAAATGCTTTACTTGGAACAGGGGCAAACTCTCAGCATTCTTAAGTTTATGACAAAACTTCGAACAGATGTAACCTTGACACAGAGACTCCAACTTTCTCCTGCAGTACCGACCTGGCTCCTTTTCCTAACAGCAGGAAGCACCTCTCAGCCCACTGCCTGCCATGCTCTGGCACTGTGGATGGCTGGACAATGTGCTACACATGGAGGGCTACTAAATCAGTGAGAAATACATCGTGTACTTCCCCAGCAGGTGTGCTTTTCCCATCAGTCAGTCTGGAGAGGGATGCATTTAAGCCCTCTACATTGCCACCTTACAGTTCAGCATCGTGTGGGGCTCACAGCAGGTGTGGACTGGCCTCCCCTCTGCACTGGGCACTGGAAGAGCATCAGCATTGGGCACGCAGCTCATCTGCTCACCATCATAACCCCCCCAGTGCTCTCTTCCCCAGAGACAGCGTTGGGAGGCTTGCCTGGAACTCCTGCTGAGGTTTTACTTCAAGAGAGAATGGCATATTTGATCCCTGTCATGACTGTGCCTCAGAGGCATCCTACTTTCAGGAGCGGATGGTTTCTACCCAGGATTTTTAAGTCATCTGTTCCTCTGACAGACAGAAGAGCCTGGAAGCACTCCTACCTGGGAAAGGAATAAATAATGCATGACACGTTTTACCCATGGTCTACACTTTTGTAAGTCTGAAGAACAAACTCTTTTTTTTTTTTCAGTAAAGACATAAAATCTGACCGAATCTTTGTAATCTTGGAAATGTAAGATTTATTGTCTCTCTTAGAGGTACAACAGTGCTGAAACTGGGCCATCCCAAACTTTTTTTAGTTAAGGGCTAGACAAATGAAATACATCTGTCCATGTATACACTTCAGGACAGAACAACAAATCCACTGGTTAGTGGATCCTAGCACATACACATACACATACACATACACATACACATACACATACACATACAGTGTGTGTGCAGGAGAGGAGAGCATGAGAGAAGGTGGGCAAGGCTGTCAGCCCTTGCAGAGCTCAGTGAGAGCTCCAGTGCCAGTTGGTCCAACTGACCTTCATGACCTTAATTCTTCTCAGGAATGCCTCTACTGGGCACCCCAGTGCTGGGGAAGCTCTGGGAAACAGTCCTCAACCCAGAAAGTTATCTCATAGAGGTAAACATTTCATGGAAGGGTTGTACCTAGAGGTTCTTTCATTATATAAATAGCAAGATTTACCCTGCAAGTGAGCTGGAATTAGGAAAGGTAAAGAGGAAGCGAAATCTTCTGCTTGTAAGTGCATCAGCATTCTCTTATCTCTAGCATATCTTTATAGAGTTTTCAACTGCAAATTTCAACAGTCAAAAGCTGTTAAATGAAAACTTTAGAGATACCTGTAAACCTAAAAGTTATGTTTTTTGAAAAGAAAAATATATTCCTCCCTCATTCTTTGTGTTTTATGAAACACCAGAGAACCATTTAAGCCTCAATTAAAATAAAACCAATCCCGATAAACCTATTTTAGTAAACACAATAAGTTGCTAACCATTATCTCATATTTCTTCTTATTGTTTAATCAGGACACTCCCAAAACAAAAGCAATCAAGATGACTCAAAGAAGATGAGTTCCAACCTTTGGACCAGCTCTAACTGCAATAGTTCCCATGATTGCTGCAATTCAGCAGACTCCAACATGATGATAATGCTCATGTGTGCTCCACGACCTGCTCCAGCAGTGCCCTGGGTGACAGCAAGAGCTGCCACATGGTTCCTGTGTGTAATCTGATGTCCCCAGCTCACAGCACCACAAACCAGCTGACAGACCTTGCATCCATGGTCACAGAGGTCAGGTGCACAAGCCCTTTCGGCCGTGTTCAGTAGTGGGAGTGACAGGGCCAGGCTGCACTGTGGGAGTTCTTACCTGGCCACCCAGAGCAATCAAGAACCAGCTTAGCCACCAGACAAGAGTGAGCAAACTCTTCCTGTGTCTTGAAATGGTGGCCCAGAGGGGTAAGACTGCAGCTTACAAACCTCTCACCTTTTTTTTGCTGTTAACTTTCCCAGGACAGCCTGTCTGTCCTTGATTTCTGTGTTGGAAAAGGTATATCCCAGAAATCAAGGATAGACAGAAGACTCAGCCCTTGCTTTCGGAGTCAAACCACACTGCCAGGCTGGGCTAGGAATCTCATTACCACTGCCCAAGCCATCCTGCTCCGAGGGCTACTCCAAGGAGTACTTAACACTCCCAAGCCTGTCTCTCAGAGATGCTTTACAAACACTTCACAAAACAGCACAATATCCGTCAAAACAAAGGTGGTGATTTTCCCCTCAACCCAACAAAGGTTTCGAGATGTCAGCTGTTTATTTTCTCCTGACAGACTGCCCGAGCTGGTATTTCCACAACTGCACGGACCATCAGATACTTCCTAGACATACGGAGTGAAGTTAGATTATGATGGTTTGTGATAATATCCCTGTTTAAATAATTAAGGCCGCTCATTTGCTTGCAGTAGAATTGATTCAAGGATTGCATGTACAATTTGCGATCAAAGTACTACCCTGTCCCCCGCGTTTATCATGCCAGGTCCAAAGACGTTTGTTAGTAAACAACAGCAATGTAATCATTGCTAGGCAGCAGGGAGTCAGAGGCAGGGCTTGGGCAGGCTGCTGTCAACTAGGAAATGTCAACAAAGAACTTGTGGGGACTGCTGAAATCAAGGGAAGCAGCGGGGCAGTAATGGAAACTTTGGAACCTTTTCACACAGAGGAACAAGAAGATTTATCTTTCTGGTTGCTGAAATGTCTCAGATAGCAGCAGAACATGGGAATATGGGCCTTCATGACTAGCTAGTAAACTTCTGGAAGCTAGTAAACGGCTCTGACCTTGAAAGGGAGCTCCATGTGGCATGACAATTGCAGTAATCAGAACAAGCTCTATCTGCTCTGATACAGCTTTACTGCAGGAGCAGATATTCCTTTTTCTCCTCACAAGTGCTCAGTGCTCTCCTTCATTCATTGCACAAGACAGTTCTCACCTGATTACCAGTAACTGGATACCAAAAAAACCAAACTCGGTGTGCTGCCCTACATGCTATTTATCACATATTGCCCCAGTCTGAGGGCAAAACCACCAGGGTTTAAGGGCCCTGCAAAGAACCATTAAATTAATTTCTACAATTTGCAAGAATGTCAGAATATTATCATTCCCACTGTTCTGAACTGAGTCACAAAAGAACAAGGTCAAAGTAGCCCTTAGTGGCAGATTTAAGATTGCTAGAACTGAATTTTGCAAGGGTTTGGTACTTTATTCCACCGTTCAACTTTTCAACTCACTTTTCAAAGTCCTTGGTCCTGGCACCAAGTACAGATCCCCAAAGCTCTGAATTCTCAGTTTGCAAGTTATTCTAGGCTTTGTCTGGGCAGTTCTGATTTTCCCCAGCACCAGAAGCCCCCGAGTAGCTGAGCTCTACACCCCAAGTAGCTGTTTGCACACCCTCTGTGCCAGTCCCTCCACTCCCCCTCAGAGCCCATCTAGTTTCTCCAAGTCTCTTCCCTTTTCCTGGCTTCTATTTTCTTTTCTCCTGTCCAATTAAAACCTCATTTTTACAAGCTTTCTCTCCCAACCTATTTCTTACAAGTTCCCTACTTATTTCGTCCTTGTTCCTTGCACACATGAGTCAGGTAGCTGCTGGAGCCAACAGGAGCCACTAAAAGCAGTACATGGGAGGAACAGCCCACTTAAATTCAATTAAGGTGCTTAATCCCAACTTAGCCTGCAGAAACCTGTGGATGCAGCCACAGGAAAATCTCTGTTCAAGAGCTGTGTGGGCCAGAGCACACCCCGGACTCACAGCAAGGGAATTTATCTGCTAACAGATCTCCCAGTCTGCAAAACCTGAGGTCTCCAGTTCGCAAACACCAGGAAAGATAAAAGGTGCATTTTTGATTCTGGATTTCAGGAGTGCCCTCCTCTTCTGAAACAGGCAAGAGTCTTTTAAAAACTCTTTTTCGTTTTCCTGTTTTAAAGTAGGGCAAAATCAGTGATCTCCTCTGCCCCAGTTCTTGTCAAATACGCTAAACATTCCAGCAAAGTTCAGGTTTGGAAATCTACCTGGCACAAAAATGTTTCCATCTGGAGAACTAGCCGCCAGCAAAGCCACGGTCTACCCAAAGAACCTTGCCCGAGCCACCAGGATGCTGCAAGTGCCGAAGTGCTGTGACACGGCTCCCCGCAGGTGCAGCCTCTCCCCGACCCTGCTCTGCCCTGCACGGGAACGGGCACATTCATTCACACGTCCTGCCCCAGCAGAAGGTGCACGGAGAGCTCACACGGGCTGCCCCAGCTCTCCGGGGTGCACAGGGAGCTCACATGGGCTGCCCCAGCTCTCCGGGATGATGGGAGAGCTCACACGGGCTGCCCCAGCTCTCCGGGATGCACAGGGAGCTCACACGGGCTGCCCCAGCTCTCCGGGATGAAAGGAGAGCTCACACGGGCTGCCCCAGCTCTCCGGGATGCCTTCTCCTGATATTCGCAGGCAAGAAAGCCTCTAGCTGTCGGGGAAGGCGGTGGTAAAAGAGTCTTGCTACACAGCAATGGATTAAGCAGGAAAAAAGTGGCCCAGGGAGTTTCTGAGGAGGAGATGTCCCTGCCAGTGCCCTCCCCATGGGTGGGTGACAGGTTGCTGGGGCAGCACACCTTGCCAGGGAGTGAGGGGCAGCCGCTGCTGTGATGCAGAGGACCCTATTCAAGCTTCCCTTCACAAACCTATTTTGGGAAAAGGCTCTCAGCAGTGCAAAGTAGGATGCTGTTAGAAAATATCTCACTCTCCAGGACAAAGTTTTTTCCTACTCTTTTGCTCCAATGCGTGGCCACACAGCCTCTGTTCCAAACCGTGCGGCTCACCTGGTGTCCCAGTGCAGACCCCACACTCCCCACTGCTGCTGCAGGGCTGTGGGGCAGCCGGAGCCAGGGCAGGCGGGGGACACAGTTCCAGCAGAGACCCGGCCATTACGAGAATGCAACCCTGAAGGAGATGGGGAGCTAAGTGTTTAAATAATCTCCATCATCGGCTTCTCTGTAATCTCGGGTTTTGGCTGATTGGAGAGATGGACAGAAACCACATGCGACTGCGTGCAGGGGATGAGGAGAATGTCAACATTAGCCCAGCTTTCTGATGGTTACAGAGGCTGTAATTTCATTTTCTTTCCATCGTATCCTATGTGAAAAGCATTCCAAGTCGTGCCGCACCCCCTAAATCCTATTAAGAAAAACTAGACCTCGCAAAGCTGCTTTCCAATGTGACGAATTCAGGTTTTGTGGCTCTCTTTGACAGTTTTCCATTAACTCCCAGCTGGGCAGAAGCAACCATGTCACCGAACACCAGGAGAGCAGGACTCCATGCCCAGATGCCTTGCCTGGGTTCAATCCACTTCTTGGAGCCCCCATCTCCAGCCTCAGCAGAGTCTGTCCCACCCCTCTGTCACTTGGCAGCAGGCAGGTGCGAGCAGGAGGCCTGGAGGAGGGACAGCTCATCCCACCACTCCTGCCCCAGGGGTTAATCTGCAGTTCACCAGTGACCACGCCACTGTCACCCTCGGGACACCCTCTGACTGTCTCACAGCAGCAGCAACACAGGCTGCCTGGAGCCCTCCCGCATCACGCTGGCTGCCGTGGCAGGCAGAATCCAGGAAATGCTTCCCCAAACCTGCCCTTGTGTTCTTTAAAACAAGCTTTTAGTTATGCTGCTGCTGCTGCTGAAATATACCTGAGAATATATGTGAAATACACAGAAAACAACCTGAGTGCCCAGTCTACCTTTGGTTATATTTTTCCTGAAGCTCTGAGGCTCCTCTCCCTCTGCAGAGCAAACACAGCATTTGCAGGAATAAAGCTGCACTTATGTAAGTCTCTGAGAATGCCAAGTTGAAAGTCCGACAGAGGAAAAACTTCTGGTGAAAACCTATTTTTTGTCTTTTAGAGAGATCTAATCTATCTTCTGTGCATTCCTGACCTTCAGAAAGCATTTTCATCTCACACGTTAAGTATAACAATCCTCTTAACGGGGAACATTTTGTTAGAGCTTTAAATTGGGTTACGTAAATTATTTGTACTTCTGACAGCAGGTTTCTCTTCCGTCCACGAGGACAGTTGTTACGAGATTGCTACAAGGTTCATCTGCAATCACTGCAAATAATCATCTGCAGGGACTGTTTGAAAGGAGATTTTATCTGGGGCATATGCTACAAGTTTGTCAAGCCTTTTTATAAAAGCAGTGTTTTTGCCAAATAATTTGCAGCACAGTAACATGCATGAGAATTAAGACATCCCTGATGTGAATGGCAAACTGAGAGAACAAAAGGTTTTCTAAGTCCCACAAACTTTAGGAGGTACAGAGCACAAAGGGGAAAACCCCAACTACATAAAAATATATTTTTATATATATATTTATAGGTGGTACTGAGCAGGTCTCAATCCATGGTTTTACTTTTGTTGACTGCAGTAGGAATTGCAAACAGTCAGGTAGAGGCTCTTTGTTCCCACTTAGATACTTGTTCAGAAAAAAACCAGAGTGGCAAAATTATTTAGCAGTTACAGCACTACTTTTAGCACTGTATCAGAGCAGTCAGTGATTTAAGAAAAGTTTGCAGTACTCTCTTTCCATTCTTTCTTCTCCTCAGCCCCTAGCCAGGCACAGGCTTAGACACTGGTTTTGAATGGGAAGAGTTCTCTGGCAGCAGAGCCCTCCTGCCTCCCTTTCTCTTGTCACTGGTAAGGCTGGTTGGGGGAAAAAAGTTTCTACTGATTTTGTCATCGGTGGGAAAAGAAAGGCATAATTTATAAATCTGGATTAATATTTAGGTTTCCTACTATATTTATGAGCTCTTACCCCTCCCCCCCCCCAGTAAAGCAATATTTTATCCAAATTGAACTTTCGTATTTTGTTTGGCTTTAAGAGCAATAATTTACTAAAACAAAGTTTTAAAATGAGAACTTTCAAATGAAAATATGGACATTTACTTTTAAAATCTTTGTAAGAGCATTTCAGATTTTTTTTCTCCCTAAGCAACAAGAACAAAAAGTTTCATCCAATGCTAAATAGAAGCCAGTCCAGTAAACCTGATTTCTACACTCCTGCTGGCATTACATTCTCCACAACAGTGGTGCAGAAACCAACAAACCCTTCTGCAACATCAGAGTACTTCAAGGAGCGACATTTCCAAGGAGGAGAAGACCAGTGGGTCTGTAAACCACACACACACACATACACAAACACAAGAACCATGCAAAAGGTGCTCAGCAGAGAGGACCTTTACCCACAAAACATCTGCTAACATTTCCAAATCTGCCTAGGAATGCTTTCCCTTGCTATTTCTGATTGTATTGAGCTAACTCATGGTGTTTTATCTCTCCCTCCCCTTCCTTATTCAATGCCAAACATTTATTTTCAGCAGTCTATACAGAGTTGTCTCATGGTTTTATGAGCAGTCTTTCTTAGAATACTTTCTGTGCAGAGAATGCAATGCATTAGGACTTCTAGGGACAATGTTAGTACTTCTAGGGACAATGTTAGCTGTTCCTGTGAATTATCTAGAGGCACTAGCTGATCAATATGAAATTATTTTATTTCTATAAAAGACAATCTATTATTATTATTTTGGCAATTCTCAAAGAGAAAGAGATGTTTCTAAGTGTTAGTTAGAAAGGTTGATCTTTATGCCTATTTCTCTCTAAACAAACAGATCCCATGGGAGAATACACACAGACATTTAACTTACCATTACTGCAGCTATCTTTTGACTTCCTCAGTATCATCAATATTTAAGCAGAAAGAACAGAACAAACAATTATCCTAATGATACCACACCAGAACTAACAAAGTAATTTTTAAAAAGTCATCCAGAAGAAGTGAGAAGGTCAAGCAGAAAACACGAGTCAGGAATAGCTGTGCTCCGATGAGGAGGGGAAGGTTATGTTGCTGTGATATGAGTAGTGCACAGCTGTTACTCTAGTAATAATTCATCATATTAATATTTAAATGAGAGCAGGAGGAGGAGGGCACGAGATTGTGTGTGACTCAACGGTCCCTCCCTGTCCTCAAGCAGAAAAATAGGCCACCAATACAGAAAGAGCATTAGGAGCTGCGGAGTGGGAAGGTTTGTTTTCATTACCTTGTGAGTAAAAGTGGGCAAACTGGTCCCTGAAGAAGTCTAGAAATTGTCCTGCTTTTACTACAGCAAGTCAAATTCTGTTTCTAGTCTCAGAAGCAGCCTTTGCCTAATGAACAAATTGATCCAGCAAGCAGTGCTCCAGGTCTGCACGGGGTGTTCCTTGGATTTCAGTGGATTTCCAGCAAGCCTCTACACCTCCTCCAAAGGGCTGCCTGCAGGAGTCTCGGCTGGCAGTCCCTCACAGGGAACTGCTGAATGCTGCTGTACTTTGCCATTTATCTGCAGACACATTTATAAAAGCATTTCTTTAATGGGGCTAACCTACCCCCAGGCTCGCTGCATTGCCTGGGCCCATCGGGGCCTCTGGGCGGGCAGGTCAGGAGAGCCAAGGAGGAGCAGGAGTGTCTGGGGGTGTTGTGAGGAGCAGAGCCTCAGCCCCAGGGAGCCTGGGGGAGCTGCTGGAGGCAGAGCAGCAACACCCAGCAACAGCAGGCTCAGCTCGAGGTGCAGGGCTGGAGGAAACAGCTGATGCAGGCATAACCCAGACAGATGTGGGTGGCATCCCTGGCAAGAAAGGCAGCCTGACTACGCTTGGTTGCATATAGGGTTGCACAATTTTATCCAACAATTCAATATAAACACACCTCTCACATGCTGGGTTTTGGGAAGATGGGATTTTCTTTTGAATTCTGTACAACTCCCTCCTCTTTGTTAGCAGAAAAGTGTTACTAGGATAGCCCTGGCTGAGCATTGCCTTGTTGGCTGTGTAACTCCAAAAAGGTAATAAGCAACCATTTAACCAGAAACACAGACATGGACTCCAGAAGTGGCCATGAGGCCAAATAACAAATAGTTTGTAACAGAACAAATCCACAGAAAAGCATTCAGTTTAGTGCTTGGCACGAAAATACAAGGTGCACAAAGTAAAACATTAGGAGATGCCAAACTCATGCAGTAACATCAGTTCTCAGCACACCAAGGTAAATTCTTCATCAGAAATTTTCTATTTTCTCCCATTCAAGCAAAGATGTTCCTCCCTCCTCTCATTTTGCTGGCCTAATCCTTCACGAACAAGTTTGCAAACAACCCAAGTTAACATTGATGTTATTTTTAGCTGACTGTTACAAAGGTTTTATTTACCGTATCCTGTACAAAACACTGCAGAAAACACCACTCCTCAGATCTTTTCCATATCCATTGTCAGCATCCCAGCAAAGTAACCATTTAAAACTGGTCCTCACGACGTTTTTATATAAAGCTGGATCAGGCCCCTGGACGTGTTGGAGGCATGGGGAGTATTGATGTAGGCTGCTGGCAAGAGTAGATGACAAGGGTCTGCAGGAGGATACCTCTTCTCTGTTTTAGTAATTGCAGTAACACATTAGCCTGCAGAGACTGGGTTCTTCCTTCCTGGATTTTGGGAGTGCTGGAGGAACAGACCTCCCACGCTGGCTTTGATGCCTGGCAGAGCCCTCCCTCCAGCTCCACCACTGCTCGTGCCTCCTGGGTACGACAGGTACACGAGGCTGGAATTAGCCATCCAATGCACCTAGGCTGATGTATCAGTTTAAATCAGAAGAAGAACCGTGGACGAAGGCTAAAGAGTCTTTGCAACCACTGAACAGCTAATTGAAGGTGAATGTGTCATGGAAGATAAACATTTTCAGGTACAGACCGGGGCAGCTGACAGATTTAATAGCTTCCATAAAACACCAGATTGCAACAGCTTTTATAACTGTCTTTATAGGCAACCATGAATTTCCATCTGGGCTTGGTGGCTACCAGAGCAGTGTGCAAAGTTTGAGGAGGTGCAGAAGCCCAGGCTCAGATTTGCCCTTCTTTCAGTGACAGAAGTTGCCAGTTTAATCCAAATCCCTGGTCTTGATTCAGAGGAGGCTACAGCCTCTGTTGATGAGTACCTTTGAGGTTAAGGTATTTTCAGGCTTTGTCTAATGCCTGCTCAAATGCCACGCCATTCCAGCCTATGCTCTTAGTTAAAAAGGAAAAAAACCAAAGGCTTGCCCTGGGAACAGAGGGGTGGATGTGAAGAGCCATGCTGGCACCACAGCCCCCAAACCCTCATCATATGCAAATCCTAATTGAATTAGCACGTGTTAAAGGTGCAAACGGCTGGGTACAGCCCTGGCAAGGTCACACACGGCCTGCATCCGTGCCCAGCTTTTCCTTAACCACATGGCCTCCCTGGCTTAGCCCTCCTAGTTGAAGCCGGGCAGCTGAGCTTCCCCCAGCCCACACCAGGGGACAAATTCCCCTCTGGCTCTGCCAAGGCCACGTGGTCCACTTGAGATACTAACAAATGCTCTCAGAAGTGCTGTGTCTAATTTAGATTCCAAGTGACAGCAGCAAGGCTTACATAGTTATTTAACAGTCAAAAGAGAGGGGTAGGCTTTTTATAGTCTAAACTGTATGAAGTGATAAAGATCTATTAATCACCTAACATGCAGTTTATCTACAGACAAATAGGATTAAAAATAGAGCAGGTAGTTTCGGCTCCTTTTTTTCCCCACCTTAATTGGCATGAGAACAGCAAGCTGGCAGATGAGGAAAAAGAAGGTTGCTGAGGATGCCGAGCATAAGGCTGTGGCTGAGCTGCAACCAGAGCTCTCTCAATTATTTTCTCTCCCTGATGAGAGGCCAGATCTTAGGTACCCTTGAGTGGCCCTTTTCTGTAATGAGGAACTCAGTATTTGGCCTATTCATATTTTTCATTTCATTTCTCTGCACTTGGTCCAGGAAATCACGAGGCTTGTCTTGGCATTTTACCACAGGAATCAAGGCAAAGAATTCTTCCTTTTAAATGCTTGGCTCTGCCTCAGAGTTTTTTAATCTTTCCTTTCCTAAAGGTAACTGACTGACAGGAGTGTGCATCCCTGGGTCAGTTTTCAGCTCATGTTCCTAATAGCTTAACTTGAAAGAAATACAGTTTCACAAAGAATTTTCCTTGGGACAGTCTGGAAACCCTTCTTGTCAATAAATAATTTCCACCAAGTGAAACACTGACAGAGCTATGCTGCTCAGCTAAGTATACAGTGAAACATTAACCTCCTTCCCTGTCCCGTGGTGGCAGAGACTATGTTTTGCTGCTTTGTGACCCGTGACTCACCTCACCATGAACTCCCATATTTTCAGCACATCTCCTTGAGGTTTGGGATTGAGTTGGCACCTATATTTAAAGAAGCAGATGGCAAACAGCAACTTTCATTTCTTCCTTGTCTCTGAGCATTAAATACAGTGAGAGTGGGGCAGAGAGTGTCAGGACCACTGTTCCTCATGCAGGACACAAATTTGTTCCTGTTGCTGCTGTGTAGGAACCATGAACCCTGGAGATGCCAGGGCTGTCATTCCATGGAGCTCCAGGACATTGTGATAAATTCCTGAGAGTGTCAGAGGGTGACAAGCTCTGGGAGACCCCTCCACACTCCAACAACCCCACCAAGAGAGGGCGTGCCCAGAAGAAGATCACGGGTGATGCCAGAGCAGCACGTGGAGAGGAGCCACCTTCACCACGATCCTGACTGACACCTGTGCCTCTGGCTCTTCCCTATCCACTCCTTCCAACCTCGCCTCTCCACTCAGTAAGTTTCTCTACACCCACACTTCTCCACACCTACAATTCTCTCTCCTTCGCCTGTCATAATATTCACCCTGGCTGTGCTGGCAAGCCCACGGCACCCCGTTCAGTGCTGTTAGCAGGCCCAGGAAGGGAAGCCTTGTTCAGGCACCTGCTCTTGGGGCAGCAGCCAAGCAGAACACCAGACCTCCCTTCCAGCCACGTCTCCAGAGGACCTTTTCTCATGATGGCACTGCCCTGCACGGGGATCCATCTCAGAGGGCTGCATGACTTTGCCAAGCCTGCGCCAGCAGCCCAGAGCTATTTTATAATTAAGATGCTTCACTCAAACAAGACAAGTTGTTAGGAGACATGTACAGAAGAGTGTTTTGTGGAAAGGGCTGGGTAAAGAAGAATAAGGCAGTTTAATGTCCTCACAAAGAACACTGATCCGAAAAGGAAAGGAAAGGATTTTTCTTTCCATCGAAAGCCAAACCAGACCAAACCCCGCTTTTCCCTCAGTGCCAGCAGAGCACCCAACCTCCTGCGGAGAGCCTTCCGCAGGCCTGCTCACCAGCCCAGGCCTGGCACTGCTGCCCTGGGAGAAAGAAAAGCCAAACCAACCAAACGAAAAAATCCACTCTTACTCAGAAGTCAGTCCTGCAACCTGTACACACGAGCCACAGCAGAGCCAGGGTGGCCAAGGAGGGATGAGGGCAGTGTGTGGAACAATCCACACGGCGCCGAGCCCCGCGCTGCCCCCAGGCCCGGCCGAGCCCGGCACGGGCAGGTCCCCGTCTCTCCCTTGTGCCCAGCTTCTCCTTGGAGCTTGTGCTCCCAGGGGCCCCGAGCAGATCCCAGGGACACAGGCAACAAAGTACACACCATGTTCTGGCCAGGCTTTGCCAGGCAAAAGGTAACAAAGGGCGCTAAGCTGCCCTGTGCTTCTGGAGGTGAGACTCAGGCTTTGGGCTGCCCATCTGCACGCTCAGGAGGAGGTGCCCAGTCCCTTTGGGCTGCCATCTGCACCCTCAGGAGGAGGTGCCCAGTCCCTTTGGGCTGCCCATCTGCACCCTCAGGAGGAGGTGCCCAGTCCCTTTGGGCTGCCCATATGCACGCTCAGGAGGAGGTGCCCAGTCCCTACCGGCTGGCCTCCTCCAGGCTCAGGAGGAGCTGNTTGGGCTGCCCATCTGCACCCTCAGGAGGAGGTGCCCAGTCCCTTTGGGCTGCCCATCTGCTCCCTCAGGGGGAGGTGCCCAGTCCCTTTGGGCTGCCCACTTGCACGCTCAGGAGGAGGTGCCCAGTCCCAACCCGCATGGCTCAGCAGGAGGAAAACAAAGCAAGAAGCCATAGGCACTCAGCTGTCTGCATGTCCAGTTAGCACCTGCAGTGATGGGAGCTGCTCCTGCCAGGCCAGGTACCTGTGCCTGCCACTGAGGCTGGTCACTCTGGAGGTTTGTCACCAGGGCCTTGGCCCTGCCACCTGCATGGGCTGCACACCTGCTCAGTGCTGGCCACCGGGCAAGTCTTGGCCTTCTGCTGGCTCAGCATGAAGGAGTTGTCAGTGGAGCTGTCTCTGGGAGACTCTCTTGTCTGACATCTCCCTCCAGAGCTTGTGGTCGAACTCTTGTTATTTTGCTTTCAGCACCAGCAACTCTCATACTTCAACAGAGATGCTCAAGCAGGATTGAGAAACTCTGCTCTACCTGCTTTACCTGCTCAGCCTCCCTTACAGCCCTCCCTTGGCCAAGCTAAAGTAATTTCAGCAACTTGGATGGTAAAACATTTAGCTTTTAGGTCACAGCTGGGGGGAAGTTGTAACAGGGCAGCACAGACCCAGCCATCCTTATACAGTCCTACAAATTCATGGAATCACAGAATCACAGAATGGTTTGAGTTGGAAGGGACCTTAAAGATCCTGTAGTTCCAAGCCCCTGCCATAGGCAGGGACATCTTGACTAGATCAGGTTGCTCAAAGCCCCAGCCAACCTGGCCTTGAGCACTTCCAGAGATGGGGCATCCACACCTTCTCTGGGCAACCTGTGCCAGTGCCTCATCACCCTCACAGTGAAGAATTTATTCCTCATATCTAATCTAAATCTACCCTCTTTCAGTTAAAAGCCATTCTCCCTTGTCCCATCAGTAGATGTCCTTGTCAAAAGTCCTTCTCCAGCTTTGTTATAGCCCCCTTAGTGCTGGCTGTACGTGCCCAGCCACAAGGGGCAAATCCACAGGGAGCGATTCACCCTGCTGCCTACTGCTCTGACCCAAGAGGTTTGGATGTGTATATCCAGAGACTAGAAGCAGGACATCTACAACAGATACACCACCCCAAACATGGAAATGTTCCTGCCACATCCTCACTGTAGCTGGCTCAGTCTTGACCCTGTAAATGAACAAATCCTAATGCTGGTGAAGGTAGAAAAGCCTCTGTCAGGAGCTCAAACTGTGGAACAAACAAAAGTGTTGCAGGGAAGGAGAGTGTGGAAGGAGGAAAGGGAAAGAAGGAAGGAAGAAAATTCAACAGAGGTTGTATTGTGCATGAGGATCAGGCAGCTTAAAGTGCCGTAAAATCCTTTATACAAATGTTGTTGCAGTAAAGTGAAATAGCAGCTATTCCCAGGGAAACTGCAGCTACCCTCAGTGGTTATAGCAACAGCCTGAATGATGCCATATTTTTTCCTTTTTGAACCAGTTGCTCTCGCTAATGGTATGTACCTGTATCCTTACAAAGTTCTTCAGATCAGCATATCAAGTTCAAGTGGAAACTGTCTAATACAGTTATACACTCAGGCTGGATAGGGCTTTGTTCTCTAACTATTTCTCATGGTGAGGTAACAGAACTGCATGAGTCACTAGCTGTCCATCAAAGCATCGGTTTATTCATGACTCTCCTTACCCCTGGGAACAGATAAACAGTTTAGATATCCCTCAATTAAATCTCTCCAGGACCACCTAGTCACAGACTTGTTTTCGATTTCCTACTTTTAAAAGCTTTTGACCCTGTCTACTGAGTTCACTACAGGCAAAGCTGGTGCAGTATTACTCTTTTTTATTTCAATCCTTGCTTTTGCCAGAAGGTTAGTCAACATCTTGAGTCCTACCCCTCTTGCTCAGACAAAATCTCACTGATTGCAGAGATGAATGGGGCTCATTTCCTCATTCTGTCTCATGGGACAAGAAACATACTTAATAATGCCCCAGGTTACATATGGCTCAGATATACTGCCAGGGCCTTCCAGCCTGTTCCAGAGCAGATTTCCTGTACCCCAGACAGCTTCCCATTTAAACAGGCACAGACTTCCTTCCCACCATGCAGGTAGGACCATAAGTACCCATGACCCTGCATTTTCAAGTCCAGATCTTCTGAGCAGGTCACAAGGGCACAGTGGAAGCAAAGAGGTAGTGTTTAAGCCACCAAACAGTTATTCTTTCATCAGAGCAGCAATGAAACCAGCACTGCACAGATCCAAAGAGGAAACTCTGCCATAATAAGCTTAGATCAGAGTGCAGAGTAGGTGGAAGCATGCCAGTTAATGACTTCCAGCTCCTGCATGGAGAGCACAGTGGAGGAGGACAAACGGAGCAGTGTCTGTCCTCAGCTTGAGAAGTCACAGAGCTCCTTTCTTCTAGATGCTCCAGTTGTGTGTTTGGAGTGGGGGTGGCTTTAGGGATGAATACCACAATGACACATAGAAACATGCCACACATTTGGAACTCAAATCAGACAGGCCTCCACAACATTCTGCAGTATTAATAGCTGGATTTTCTTGTAATTCATTACAGGACAGAACTATTTCATGAACTCAGATATCACACTGAGTCCTAAGAGCAGTACTCCTTCTCCCTTGTGGCTGGGAAGGCAGGAAAGAGAGGAAAGGCTGGAAGCCTGCCACTTGCACTTGGGCCCCTTCTTTCCTTACTCACAAATTTCAAACCAGGCACTTCCAAAATATACTGAACTTGTCATAGAATGAAGGGCACAGCCACGACCTCATCTTTCACAAGACAGGGAGAAATCCTCCAGCATGCAGCCAAGGCATCCAACTAGGACTACAGGACAAGGGAAGGGAAAGAAAACAAAAAAAACTACTTCTGTGACCTGCCCGTGGATTAGCACTGAAATAAAGATTGAGTTCCATGATACACAGCCCTCTCAAAATCTGGGCTTGATAGAAGTCCAGGCTCTACCCACGCAGCAGGGCCAGTAACTGCCTGGGAACCCCAGCCCAGGCCAAAGAGAAGCAGGTCAAGAGTCTCTAAGGTTCAACCACTGTATTCAATACACACAACCAAAAGGGCCAAAAAGTCTGTGAGACTGTACAGCAGGACTGCCTCAGGCCCTGCCACCCCTCTGTGTCATCATCCTACTAAAGAGGGTTGACTGTTCCTGTGTTTCTCAGATGTCTGCCTTCACTGGCCACAGCTCTCTCAATCCGAGGGAAGTTTGGGATTGAAATTCCAGACTCCCACCTTTTTGCCACTACAGCACCCAACCATGGTGGGTCTGGTCTTCAGCAGGCCTTCAGGTTTGATCTCCCAGAAAGAGATCACCTCCACTCTGTCCTGCCTCTCTCTCACCCCTCCAGAGGCTGAGAAACCTCTATCCCCTCATCCTATGCTACCCTGAGAAAGCTGATGGCCAAGGCATTCCCAGGCAGCCAGGCAGTCTGTACTGCAGAGTCTCACTGCCAAGCTTAGCAGACAAATCTGGGGTGCCCTCACTGGGAGAATGACCCAGTCAGTCACCAGCTAGAGGTCCCTCAGGTAAAGCCTCCTGAGAGAGAGAAGGGTGAGAAGCAGAAGGACCCGCACTGACTCCACCCTTGCTGAGAGACACCTTTACACTTCAGCACCCTGGGAACTGAAAAAAGGGTGTTCTGGAGATGAACAAATCTGAAACTTTAATTTTCAGAAGCTTGGGCAAACACTTCTGCCTGGTTCTTTTGCAGCACGTGAGCCTCACTTTGAGTACAGGTTTCCACCTAAAACTCAAAGCAAAACTGCTGAAACCACAGACTTTCAGAGAAACTCTGCTCAAAATAACTACCTTAGCTCAGGTTTACTAAAAATTCAAATCTCTCTTGTAGGCAGGGCGCAGGGTTTCAGGCTGGTGAGGAGAACAGCAGCTGGGGGTTCCAGGGGAAGCAGCAGCCCATAGCCAGTGCAGCCCAGCAGCTCTGCACACCTACCCCTTGAACCACCACACGTGTTCCTGAGCTGCCAGCGTCTCTGAACGTCAGTCCCTGTGCGTGACAATGAGGTTCTTTGCCTGAATTACCACATCCGTTTGCTGCCACTGGGAATAAGGACTGTGAACTTTTCCAGCACTTGCATGGGTGCTTCTCGAACTTTCTGCTCCCCCTGCTTTGTGGCCACTCTGCAGCCTGCCCGTGCTCCAGACGTGACCTTGTGCCTTCCCTCTCCGTTGGATTCCACCGTGGGAGCCTACTCCCCTTACTCTTTCTAGCAGCCTGTTCTCCTTATCTGTTGTGAACTCAGCAATGCGAAGAACGTAGGACACAACAGCACTTGGATGGGACACCTGATGTCAGGAAAAGCTTCCCTGGCTCCTTGAGCAGGACTGCAGCTTGACAAACCTTGCTTGACAAACACCACTGCAAGCCTTGGAGAATGTGGGAACAACTCTTCCCTTCTGTGGGTTGGATCTGTGGCTCTTCACCCTGGATAAAAGGCTATTCAGCACTCAGGGCTGCCAGGACTGCCAGAAGCTGCTCTTTGCTTGGCTTTTTTTTCCCCTCATAAGCCACAGACAGAAGAAAACCACAGAGGGAAGAAAAGCCTTTAATCAGCATTGGAGATTTGGCTACTACACTTCAATTCTCTCTTTTATTTTTCAAGCAGGCAGATCTAGAGGAGAGATAAGTATATGCCTAAGCGGTTTGCTGAATCAGAATCAAAGGAGTACTCAGATTCTCCACTCAAAAATTGCTTTGATACCTCAGTCATGCAATTCACTTAAACAGTACATGTAAATGAAAGATACATTTTTTTTCCCCCTCCCATGCTTTTGATGCTGATATTTCTGTAGGAAAAGCTGCAAATCCCGACTCTAACAGAATTCACTCTTCTTTGGCAAGCCTGGCACTGCTGGGGAGTGCAAACAGGCAGTCACCTTGTCTGAAGTGACACTGACAGGCAATGGGCTTTGGTCCCCACGAGTCAGACTGATAAAGGCAGTCTGGCAAACAACTGCTATTCAAAATGTGCTTAAATCTCTGCTCTGAAAACACAGTCAATGTAGACTAGAAAAGATCTGCAACATAACAGCCCTGTCTCTAACACAGATTTTCTCAATGCAGTAAAAATGACAAACTTTCCTACTAAAGGTATTTTTGCTCGCAGAGCAATTCCCAGTTCAATAAGTTAAATAACCTACACAGGAAAAAGATCACATTGATTTAATTATCCACCTACAGTGGTGTTTTAATGATACAGAAATGGCACAATTTTTTTCTTTAACCAGCATCTCATTATAATAAGCTTCTAATGTGGGCCTGGCCTTAAAGACCTGTGGGACAAATTTAAGCCATAAGTCACTTCATGGTGGAAAAATCTGTAACCATTATCCTTTTCAGACAGAGAAGCCAGTGCAATCTGCTACACAAAGCAAAGGCACTTGCTCTGGTGTTTTTTAGAGAGGAGACTTTTCACTTAATTTTAGTTTTTCCCCTTACAATAGAGAACAACCCTAAAGAGTTTTGCAGACAGCTTTTCAAAATAAACACACAACGTCATGCTGCTGTGGGGAGGAGGGACAGGACAGGCTCTGCTCCTTGGGGGCAGGAAATGAGTGCTGGGGGAGCAGGAAGCCTCACAGCAGGGATGGCAGGTCCTTGGAGCACCCGAGCCAGGGCTGGCTGCTCCCAGCCCCATGCCAGCTCCATCGGTGTGGCACTGTGTCCCATCAGACCAACAGCCTCGCAGCCAGGCTTTGTGGGGCATGTCTGAAAAGCTTTTGTTACAGAAGAACACCCAGACCAAACCAACCCCAAACAAACCAATGCAAGGCTGGGACTTGAAGTTGCTTCCACATGGCTTTATGTTTTAAAAATCATCACAGGATTGGTAGTACTGTAGGATCTGAGCCCCTGGGTTACACATATACTGCAGTGGTCTGTAATCCAACAGGGTGCTGTATATCTGGTTTTTATATATGTATGAGCTAGAAGTCCAGATTAATTTCTATAGTTAATGACCAAGAGGTTAGTGAAGGGCAGCAAAAGCAGCCTCCATTCAGATAAATGCTGGTCTGAGTCTCAGCAGTGATCAAATGGGAAGTTTGCAAACCAGGCCTGGAAGAGCAATTAGAAGAGGTTGACTTCAGCGTTAAAACATCCTTCCTTGCTTTTTCTCCTTGCAGGGCAGATGGTTGTACGCAATCAAGTCGGGGCAATTAAAAACATTATCATTCCGCTGGCTGAGAAGTCCCATCGTGATCAGCCTGAACCCCCTGCAGCAGGTGCCCTGTCTGTGTGCTGGGAACACAAACAACTCCAGTTCACGTGCCCGTGCCGAGGGAGCCAGCGCTGCCCCAGCACCCATCCTGTGTGCCTGCAGCACGGGCTCTTCCAGGGACCTGGACAGCCTGAGAGACGGGACTTCCACAACTCCACGGGGCAGGGGTTGGCTTACTGCTCTGGCAGCAATCTGCCAGGGAATCTGGCATCAGTGCCAAAGCCACGGCCGACATACGTGCTCAGAGAGGTGGGATTTTGGGGGGCTGGGCCAGCTACAGAGCAGTCACCATTCCCAGTCACAACCCAGCGGAGCAGCTGGGGCCTGTTCCTGGGGAAGGCATCCCCCTGCACAGGGCAGAGCCCTTCCCAGTGCAGCAGCAGCAGCCTGGGGCGCTTGCTGGGCAGTGGGGATGTCTGTCCCTCACACAGACCGCCACAGCTGCAGTGAAACAGTGAGCACCTCACTGCTGCCCACTTGGCCCCAAAGGAACCGAACACCGTCCTGCCCTGCTCGTGCTTGTTTTGCTTCAGCCTCCTGCTCTTCTGCCTTGTTCTGACAAGGAAAGGCCAGGGCAAAGAGAGGGAAAACATGTTTTCTGCCTTCTTCTGAACAACAGAGGATTCTGCAATACACTGATCTGTGAGGCAGCAAATCCTAGGAAGGGCCAGAACAGTGTGAAATCCCTTTGGCCTCCTGAAGCTGACAAGAACTTTACCATTGACTCTATTAGTGCTGTATGGGGAAAGCCCAGGCACTGTTTATGCAACAGTGAGTATTTTATGTCCAAACAAGAGGTTTAATTATTTTTGATCATGCCAGCTGTAGCAAAGATACCATATTTTTTCTGTTTAATCAACAAAAACCCCCACCCATTCTCAAACTGTTAAATTCTATCAGAATAAGCACCTGTTTGGAGCCTACACTCAGTTTAGAAACAGGGGGAGGAAGCCATTTCCCTTGACATTTCCTCTACATAACTTTAATACAACATAATAAACAATTCAGTTATGCTGCCATTGTTACTAAATCTGGCATCAAGGTGCTGCTTCTCTAAGAGGGAGAAATCGAGGCATAAATTTTCAAGACATGTTATTGCTCCACAGCTTTCCTACGACGACACCAAGCCCTTTCCTAGACAGAAAGGCTGAGTCCCTTCAGGGAATGGCACCCACTTCAGCTCTTTCCCACAGAAATATTAACAGAAATAGAAATTTAGAAAAGCTGGTGGCAAGGCCAAGTGGGTAAGAAGGGCTCCAGGCTGCAAAATGCTGAGTAACCCTGTGTGACGCCGAGCTGCTCTGGGCAGGGGCTAAGGACACACAGTACTGGACAGAAAGGCTTTAGCACCCTGCAGAACCAAGCTGTTACTACTGAATTCCTCTCTTTTGCAATCTGTCAGAGAACAGCTGTGCCAAAGTGGAAGAAATCCCGGAAAGTTACTGAAACATCCTTACTCTTAAAGACATCATGTTTCCACTGCAAATGCATGAAGCTCCCACTGGGATTTCTGGTGTCTGTTAAGGTCAGCGTTTGTGGCATTACAAAATATCAGGCGTTCTGTGACGCCGTACTCACAGATTTTGGGAACATTTTTAAGCAAGACATGAAAAAAAATCGCAACTTGCTCGTTGTGCTTCACACCACCGCTTGCCCGTACGCACACACGGCACTGATGGGCTGCCCTGTCTGCCACTGCCCCCTGTGGCTCAGCCTCCTTCCCCTGGGCACGTCCCCTCTGACTTTGCCCCAGTTGGCTCCAGTGATCGGGACTGCTTAAAAAAATCTTCCATTGGCTGCATTTGAAATCTCCAGTGAGGGGACTGCGGTGACTTTCAGGCTGTGCAGCACCCTGCTACCTTTGGCTGTAAGGGCAAATACTCTGTTCCTGTTGTTCAGGCTGGCAGTCACTAAACTGAAGGTTTAAAGAGGGTCATCACAACAAGCACTGTCATCTTCCTTCATCTCCACCAGTATCTCTGCCAGTGGAGGGGCGGGGGGAAGATTGCAGACAGCAGAACCAGCTGTGCTGTCTCTCTCTCAACTGCACTGCTAAATTCTTTCCATAAGCACTAATATATAATATCCTCTTGGGAAACAAAACCTTTTCCATACAGAACTGAGGATCGCTTCAAACTGAAAGGATTTTGCCCCTTTTTCATCCCTCTAGAACTGCACTCTGGATAGACAGATTTTTATATCTCACTTTGGTGAGGAGAGATCAGACACTAAATGGCATTCCATGCAAGTGAGGACTCATTACTGCGAAGCTGTTGTTTCTTGCCCAGCCAGTTATAACTGAAGCTTATAAAATTTCCATTGTTCAAACCTGGAATGTCTCACAGACTATGCGTGGACAAGGTAAATCCCAAATCCTCTTTCACTGGACTGATGCATGGGTTGACAAACATGCACAGGGTGGAAAAGTAACCCAAGACTGTGCCATTTGAGCAGGTTCTGTCCAGGGATCTCCAGTGGAGGTTTTAATTCCATCTGTGGAAGTACAGACACTGAGGGGTGAAGTCACTTGCCTTGAGGCGTGCAACAATTTAATTGCAGAGCTGGAAATAAAAGCTGAGGAATATGAACATGCTGGACCATGCTATAATCACCAGATGCTGTTGCTTCCAAGTTCTAATTAAAGAGCTGTCATTACAGAAAAAGCATTTGTAGTTTTCAGTAAAACTGATAAAGCTCAATAGTCTGGAATACTGGAGAGAAGGCATATGTTTTTTAGATCTCCCAAAGATGACAATGTACTCTTTTATTTTTTTGGTCTGCCTCAGCCTCTGTAGCTAACTGATCCCAGCTATGAGGTCCCTCTCTGCTCTAACCAACCCAGGATCTTGCCAGTCCAAATTAAGTAATGCTTAAAATATACAGGCTACACTGCAATTTCCTACCTGAGACTGTGTGAGAGAAACAGCACTTCAGCACTCTCACAGAATAGATAGAACAACCAGTGGGAAAAATAACAAGTCCGGGAGAGAACAGAAGTGGCTTATGTGCTACAGCCACCATTAACACAACTGGCAATATTTAAATGCATGAAAATATAAATGAACCGATTTGGTGTCTTCAGCATGTGCAGTTGCACACACACAGACACACGTGAACACACACAGTTCTCTGCAAAGGGAGCTCCTGCTTCCTGCTCACCCTGTGCCTAGCACCACTCCAGCAGGCACCGGGCGCTGGATCCAGCCCCAGTGCTCAGGGCTGGGCTGCCTCGGCGCTGGAGCAGCTGCTGGATGTTCGGGTGTGTGAGGCAGGCAGGGGCTCAGCACTGCTGCTCCTCCCGAGAGCAGGGCCATGGGGCAGCGTGGGGCTGGTGGCACCCCGTGGCTGGTGGCACCCCGTGGCTGGTGGCACACGGCGGTGGCTGTGCCCTGGCCAGGTGCTGACATGTGCCCAGGCAGTGTGCTGGGCTTGGGGTGAAGGTGTGCCCAGGGTTGCTCAATGCCAGCGCCTCCAGCTAAGTGAGGAGCAGCAGGAATGGTCTCTCTGGAGCCCTGTCCAGCCCTGCTCCTCCGGGCAGGCAGCAGCTGTGGAAGGTGAGAGGACAGGGAAGTGCACGTCTCCGTGATTCCCACAAAAAGTGAAATACCTCTAAGATTCTCCTACAAACTACAGTTACTTGGATTTCTTACTTCTGGTCACATCTTGCTGTGAGTCCCAGGGAGGTGGGGTGTGCAATCACTGCAGCAAACAGGGAGAAGCCTCACTTGGATCCACAGAGCAGGTGAGTCTGTGGGAACTGCATCAAGCCACAGGTGACAGAAAGCTGCTATGTCCCATAGCTCCAATATCAGTTTGGCTAAGAAAAAACTAAAGGTGTCCAAATGAGGCCTTCAGCTGAGCTTATTTCCAGGTCTTTTCCCTCCAGGTATCCTGGGATCCCAGGTATCGCCTTCCTGTCACCAAAGCCTGCCAGGGCACCCGGCTCAGACCCTGACAATGACCCAAGGTGAGGACTGCTCTCTGCACGCTGTCGTGTTGGCTCCAAGGAGAGCCCAAGGAGGCTGATCAGCCTCTCGGGGTTGAGACAAGCCTGGAGCAGCTTTCAGGAGCTGAAACAGACCAACTGACCTCAGCCACTCCTCATATGGCTTCCCCTCGAGGCCCTTCACCATCCTCGTTGCCCTCATTTGGTGAAGCTTGACACAGGCTGTGCCAGAAGCAGCCTTTGGTGGTGACTCAGGTGCACATCAGCCCTACAGAGGTGCAGCACGGGCACGCAGGCACTGGGGCAGTCAGGTCAGAACCAGCCAGCTCCGCTTCACTGAGAGCACAGTTACTCACAGCACATTCCTTCTGCCTCCATTTTAATCAAGATTATTTTATGGGCACCCTGGAGCCAAGAAAAGACATCTTAGAAGGCTTTTTCTAAAAGGGCTCATACTGGGCTAGAGGTTCAGGCAATGTTTCAGTGGAACTATACCAGCGTTTACCACAAAAAGAGAGAGAAAAAGAGGAAATGCCTTAAAACAACACAGCCAGAATTATCTGTAAGGTGCTCGTGATCAAGGTGGTGTTCTAAGAACAAGGGGCCAGGCGCATCACAGTCTCTAGGAGACAAAAGGGAGAAAAAGTACCAACAACCCCCACTCCCAAGGTGCAGTTGAGGTCTTTGGCAAAATACAGGAGATGAGAGGAAGACTTGTGTAATTGCTCTTTAGACAGCAAACCAGGGCAGGTTTCAGAAGCTGCAAAAGAAAAGCCAGTTGTGCTGCAGTGCGTGAGAGACGAGGCACGGGGTCATTGGCCTCTGGGGCAGTTGGGTCCCGTGACTTTGATCAGTTCACCGAAGCTGGAGACAGCCAGTTGGCAGGTCAGAGTATTCTCTGGAACACAGCAGGATTCTTGCCATGGCCCCTTGCAATGCCCATCCCATCAGTGTGTCATTGTGAGCAGCAGAGTTTAGGGTTACGTAAGTTTCTACTCCTGTTGGATCTAGCACAGGGACTATTCAAGCTGTGCCTGGTCAGAAATCATCTTTGAGCTGCCAGGTCTAGGGCTTTTTTGGATCCAAAACTGCCCATAAGCGTGTGTGTGGCTGGGTTGCAATGACCGGATTTCTCGTGGACTCTGTGGCAGAGCTCTCAGCTGTGTCACTGCTGCAGCCAGCAGGAAGGTGGCTCAAGGTGGGGCTTCCATTACACACAAGAGCAGCATTTTGCTTACCTACCTACGGGCAAGTGGAAGCTCCCCACGGGGGAGTTCCTGCATGCCAAGGAGAATTATTAATTTGAATCTAGCAGCACTACAAAACCTGTTTGCCTAATCAGACGAAGGGGTCACCCAAGTCACCAGAGGATCCAGAAAGAGAAATCCCTGGCCTATGCCAGGAAAGCTTCTGGGTACGTTGTTGAGGTGCATTTCAGTCCTGACAGGATGAACACCGGGTACAGCGTTCAGGCTGGCATGCCACGTGCCCTGCCTGGGAGCACAGACAGATCCTGTCCTCCTGCTCCTGCCTCCCCAGCACAGGACACTCGGGGCAGGGCAGGGCTGCAGCACCTCCAACACCTTGCACACCTTCTGCACAGACAAAAGCAGAGAACATCACTCAGGCTGCCCTCCAAAAAGGCACTCAAAAAAGAAAGGGTTTTTTTTCCTCTGCTCACTCAGAAACGAAGAGATCAAGTGGGAAATCCTGACTCAAGGAAAATGAGCAGGACTTTGCCACTGATTTCAACAGGCCCAGCTTTTCACCCCGAGAGCCTGCTCTGCTGTTGAGTAAGGAGATAAGCTGCCAGAAGCAATAGTCTGGCCTCAGAAATCTGGAGGGGTTTGTTGGCTGATTGCAGAAGCAGCAAATGCACAGCTCACCCACAGTGCAGATGTAATTCGCCTGCCTTCCACTTTCAGGAAAGCCGAGGGTTCTGTGTTGTTTATTGTGCAATAGGAAGACATTAATAATCATGCCTGATGATGTTTAAGAACAGAGATAAAATTCTCTATTATCATGGATTATCAGTTTGTCAAAGGGTACACTGGCAGACAGAAGCTTTACTGGGATGAGGTTTGCATTTCAATGAGCAATCCGCATGGAGAGCTTTCAGCTCCTCTGCCCTCAGATCCAGGCAGAAGCAGATCTGAGCTGAAACATCCTTCCAAGATGCCCTGCAGTGCTTAGAGAGGTCTGATTCCAACCAGGTCATGGTCAAGGCTGTCAAGGCTAGAAATTAGAGACAGCCTTAGCTGTAGAAGATGCTATGCTGCAGGGTGAGTAATCAAGGGTTTAGAATAGCATGCTGGAAACACTGTATTTCCTACTATTTATAAAATGCCGCAGAAATACAAACTGGAAGCACTGGTGTAATGATTAAACCTCAATGCTCCCTCACACCCAAGGTGCTCAGATCCTTTCCTGAAGGGAACAGTAGAATGCAGCTGCCTTGAAAAGACTTTAGGGGCTTTGCTGGGAGTCAGAGGCAATCGTGGCAGTGTGAAACTTTGCACAGATCTCAATTTAAAACCAAGGCTCAGCATGACAAAGAGATTATCACCCCTTCGCATTCTGAAGTCTCTTATTGCAAGCACAGGAGCTGGAGATGTCCCTCATTTCCTCATGTCCCTTTACAAAAAAAAATACTTAGTTTTCCTGAAACACTGTGCATCAAAGAACTGTCTCTGTGCCAAGCTACCAAGTGTCTTGAGAGTCACGATGGAGTCTCAAGAGCTGATAAAGCTGTGCACGTGGCTGAGGAAGCTCTGGGAGATGAAAGGCAAGCCACATCCCTGCTTTGGGCCTTATGTCTACAATCCACAAGACTTGCACAAGGGACAAAGCTGGCTGCATAAATTCTCATGGCCCCGAGGAGCTCCGAGCAGGAGCCGGCTGACAGCGGAATCAAATTCTCCTTGTGTACAGCACCAAGCCTCTGCCACGCTTTAAAGCAGACCTGAGATGCCAGCAGCCACGCTGACAGAGTCACAAGACAAAACACCGGCTGCTCCCTGTTTGCTCAGGGAAGCAGCCACCAGCTTGTGTGGCTGTACGTGCAGGGAGCATCTGCTGTGTGCTGGGAGTGCCATCGGCTCGGGCACACACACACACACACACACACACACACGCTCACCAGCTACAGCCTCGCACCATAAACACAAGCTGCTGCTCAAGTGTAACGCTTGGCTGGGCTCCCTGCCACCTCTGAGGCACTGGAGTGCTTCGGAAACAAGCAGATTGCTGGGATAGAAGTAACCAGCCTTTATTTCTGCTCCCCATTTCTCAGGTAAAGGAAGTCAGTGTGCTGCACATACGATGAAGACCAGATTCCCTGAAGCAGAAAGGCACGAGTCCAGCCCTGGCTCCTCCTGCCTCATGCCAACCTTTCTCACTGCAGTTTTGGCCCCTTTCTTGATGTGCGATCCCCCATGGACCTGGGGGACAGACCCTGACTTCACACTTGCAGCCCGTTCTCTGCCTCTGTAGCCCTTTGTACTTTAGGCTGGACAGCCCTTATTTCAGTTGCTCCGTGCAGAACACGGTGTGGGAGGACGAGTGCTGCTGTTACTTTGCAGGGGTTTGCCATCATTGTTTCTGCTGCTCTTGTGCGGTGTGATCCACCGCTTTCCTCAACTACTGTACACAAAGCCCAGATCCAGAATTTCAGCTGTAGCTGCACCTCTGGTGAACGTGGCCAGAGAAGCACAGGTCTGGGTCTCACCGGCGGCACTGCTGTTTGTCTGAGCTGTGACACTGCCCTCGCACAGCCCCCTGCCCCGCAAGCTGAATGCGCAGTTTCACTGCATCCAGGCACGGCAAAGGCAGTCGGGAGCTCAGGAAGGCAAGCGCAAGGAGCACTCCCTGATTATATCCCCATTTATCTCTGTGTCTGTTTCTACATGGCAGGGGAAGAGGAGGTTCGAAAAGCATTTCTCTTTGCAAGTCACAGTGACCTGAAAGCGCCCCAGCAAGCCGAGCCCCGGCAGAGCTGCCTGCACCAGACAAAGAGCAGCAGTGACTGTGGCTGCACACAGTGATGGGAGGCAGCAGAGCCTGCGTGCATTTGACAGACAAAACCCTAATAGACCGAGCACGCAGCGTGGGCTGCCACAGCTGCCACCCTCTCGCTGTCTCTCTGCTCTCCACAGAAGTGCACAGTTTGTGCTTTGCTGTGAGGGCACAGGAGATGAGCTGGTGGCCGGGCTGTACCTTCCCTCCTTCCCTCACCTTGAGCTGTGAGGTTTAACCCGCCCCTCTCCACCTCCCCTCGCTGCCCTGGGGCAGGGGTTGCTCTCCCCAGTCCCCATTCCTGGTTCGACCCCGCTGGTACCCTGCCATCCTCCACAGATGGCCACGGAGCAGGGTTTTCAATACAAGAAACAGTTGAAACAACAAAAACCCTGCCGGGGCTGATTCAGCTCGTGAGCCTGCATCCCATTAAGTAAGTCATTTTTTCCAGTTGTTCAGCACAGGAACCACATGGTCGGGTAAGGCTTCCCGGGCAGTGGCTGGCCCCGCTGCATCAGCTCTCCCAGCCAGGCTGCCGGCAGCCAACTTGCTCCAAACGGGACCGAAGTTGCTCCTTCTCTAGGAATCAAGCCCTTGTGAAAACAAGCCCTTGTGACACGGACTTCCAGCCAGCTGAATGCTGAGGTCACCCCGGCGCTCCCGTTCCGCCCCAGCAGCCTCTGCAGAGCACGCTGCTGCCGTTCGATGCCGACGGAGACCTGCCCAGCGCAAAAAGGAGGCAGTTTCTCAACATCCCCAGCTGGCAGGCTCCGAAAGTGGTCTGGAAAACAACAGAGGCGGCCGTGAGGCTCTGTGGGGCCGAGGGGCAGCACAGCTCCCGAGGAGTGTGAAGGAGGCAGCCAGCTCCTGCGCACCGTCGTGTTCCAGAGCCAGGGCAGACACATTGACTCGGCTTTCCCCCTCTGTATCATGTCTCGGGCTTTCACTGTCTCACAGACAACGCCACAGAAATCATGTCCTTTTGAGACACGCTAAGTCATAGTACTAAAAAAATTTTCAAATCCTTGTAAAACCTACAGCTGGTGGAACAGCTCTGAAAATGTTTTTCTCCTTGATGGCTGCTGAGCTTTTTGCTGTCCATGAAGTGCTGCAGGCCCCCAGCCGGGATGTGGTTTGTGCCATTCTGCATCTGTGTCATCCACAGAAGATGCTGGACAGAAACAGTCAGCAGCTGGGAGATTTCAAGCAGGACTTTATGAAAAAGAACGTATTTTTTTAAGGTGAGTAGATATCCCTAGTAATTCAAAGACCACAAAGTAAATTAGGAATTAAATTCCCATCCAAAAGGATAGGTGATAGGAACTAAATGTAACTGCACCTTTCATGGACTGGCTGCCTTTGAAAATGTGTCCTTTAGCCATTTAGCTCAAGACACAGTTGCTTTTCATTTAGCTTGGGAGGCTTTGACTCCAGTAATTACTACTGACGTATACACTGCTTTCTGAAACGAGGCACACTGAATTGTGAGTTTTAGTAACAATAGGATAAACATTAACTGAGTAACCATTTTGCAATTGTTAAGCAAAGTCTAGAGATATGGGAGTTTGCTCAACAAAACTGCTCAGAGGAGCTTGCCATAGCCCTGGACATACTTTTAAGTAAAAGTCATTACCAGATTGCACTGGGATCACATGAAGATGATGACGGTAGAATTACCAAACTGTTTGAGGGTTTGACCTCTGAAGCAGACTGATGAATGGTTTTGGACTGAAAAGGAAGGCTCCTCTCCACTGTGCAAACACCTTCTTGCTGGAAACATGAGGAGCCGTGTAACTGATAGTGCCAAATCTGATAGAGATCGCGGAGCTGCTCCAGAGACACAGACACGTGCAGGTCCTTTCTGTGCTCTGACACACTTCCAAATGTTAACCCTGAAGCTCTGGATGACCCTCGGGTGTTGTGCCAACTACCAACCTTTGGAGCAGCCCAAAATGTCCCTCTCACTTTCATGGGGCTCAGCCTCCATACCTACAGATTCCTGCTGCTTTTTTCCTCTATTTTCTTTCACGTTTGAGAGTTACCAGAAGCACCCATGTGACGAATGCTCCAGGCACTTCTGTACTGCTCCCACAGCTTCCCTGAAAGCAGCAGCGCTGGCCTGATGCTTGACTCCTGCTCATGTGCTCAGGTGTCACTGCCGTGCCTGGCAAATGCGCAGCACCCGTGCCACAGCAAAAAAATTAAACCCTGTGTTTGGGTGCATTTTGGTTTTGCCAGATTATGATGTTTTGGCTGTGGATAGTATCACATTACAGAACAGAGTCTGATCTAGATAATCTGAAGCCAGAGCAGTGCTAATCTTGCACCGACCCATGTCAACACGCTTACTCATGTCTCCTGGGTTAGGGAACGAGGCACTTTCCCTTCAGCCTGAGGCTGGACCAAAAATACCAAAAGGGCGCTGGCAGAAACTGCAATTATAAATGAAGACATCACAAAACCAGCCCTGCATAAAACTGAGATCATGCTCCAAGCTTGAGGTGGCTGCTGCATTTAGAATCACTGAATAAAACAAGTACAAAATTTACCAGTATCACTGGGAGATATTAGCCCCACCACAAGCCATTATAACAAAGCTATGAAGTGTTACAGTATGTGGAGGACCATGACACATTAAAAAAAAAACCAAACCAAAACCAAGAAAACCTCAACAAGTCATACACACCCAGGATTTTTTACTGAGAGAAATTTAAAACTTGGTTTGACCAATTTTCTGGAACAGGATAGGAAGTTTTTAGCCCACATGAAAATGCACATTTTTAATTTTAGCTATGAACTACATAATATTTAAACACTGACATAAAAAGTGAATCATCTCAGATATTTTTCTTCCTTCAGACTAAGTACATATTTTGGAGATGGGCCACTGGCTATCCAGTAAACAGTGTACTTCACTAAATTACCCATTTCCTCAGCCAGACCATTTAGAGGAGATACTCATTTGCTTCCTGTAAGTAACACTTGTGGAAGAATTTTCCACTGTGAAGCAGGTCAAGAGGCAGCAAACAGCCCCAAAGCTCTGTGCAAAACCCCCAGGGCAGAGCGAGTTAGAGAACCCTTACACTGAGGCAGAAGTGGGAAAGCTGGAATGGCAGAGCCTGCCCAGCACTGGCTGGATACATTTTTCTTGACAGGAGGCAGTAGGAAAAGTGTAAGAGAAAGGTATTAGGAGAATCATGTGTTTTCCTAAAGCTCAGAGGCAGTAGAACATGTGACTGCAGAGGCCCTCCTACAGCAGCAGGCTTTGAGACCTGGCTCAGAAACAGGCAGTGTCTGGAGCACGGTGCTGTAACGCCAGGACTGCTCTGGTTCCTGCTGCTTTCTCCAGCCAGCAGCCCTCACACATCTGCTCACGCTTTAACTCACGACATAAAGAAAAAACAACAAACAACAAAAACCCAGCCTCAACTCAAACATCCCTCAGGTGTTGCAATACTAACGAGTGAGTGCTCCCAGCGCGGGAGCGAAGGCTGCAGTCTTCCCAACACTGCCAGGAGAACCTGCACTGTGGGTCAGGCTGGGTCAGACCAGCAGTCAGTCCACCCCAACCCTGTTCCTGACACGGGCCACTACAGGACAGCAAGGAAAGAGCAGGAGAAGAGGGTGAAGTCAGGAGGAACTCAGTGGCGTGTTTCTTCATTCCCTTGGAGATGCTGGAGAAGACCAGGGCTGGACCACAGACGAAGGTACATGACAGAACTCTCTCTGCAGAGGTAGTAAAATCCTCCCTTTCCACTTCACCTGTATCCAGTGTTCTTTCTGCCACAGACAGCAAGGCACCTGCAGCTCACTTTCCTTGTCTCCTGAAACCCCGGTGAGCCCTCACATGTCCTGGATTGCCAGACACTCAGGATTCCCAATAAATGTGCAGAATGCCCAGCTTCCCCTTGGATGAGATCTGTAGGTGGAAGAAAGGACACGTCTAGAGGGAGGTCTCCTACTCAGAGCAGGGTGGAATCTCGCTGTTAGACCTGGCTGAAAAATGCCCAGCAGACACTGAACAATATGAACCCTCTGCCTGTTTATGGAAAAGTTCTGACAAAATGAGGATATGACACAAGACTTTAAGCCAGTCTGAGGTACTGGGAAGAGTGACAAGTGGGTGCTGTTGTGAGAAAGCTTAGGAACACTGTGAAATTCAACAGTACTGCTAAATTGCAGATGAAATTGGTCAATTATAGCTTTGTACTCCACACCCTGTCTTAAGACTCCTCAGAGCGCTTTCTTCTGTCCCCAGAAATGCTCTTTGTCCGTCATGGCAGCTGGTTTCCCTCCGTAAGCCGACCTCATGCGAGCTGTAACCTCACTGGGGTGGTGATGTGGTCAAACATAATGGAAAACAGCCACAAAGCCTCTCACTGTGATCCTACTGGCATTTGGGTGATGTCCCTGCCAGTTCAGCTAGTGGCTGATGGGGATGCTGAAAAGCTTCTAGAGTCACTGGTGTGAGAAGGAGCTGGACCTTTACGGCATTTTGAAGGGATGAATGCTGACTATTAAAGTCAAACTTTTTTAAAGAAACATAAAAGATAAGCAGTCATTAAGGAGCTGGAACTAGATGATCACTAAGGTGGCTTACAACCCAGACCATTCTATGATTCTATGAAAATAGAAGAAAGCATCTTAAAAACTGCCTGTATTCTGCTGTAGTCACTGCTGAACACCAGAGCTCTTTCACAGCTTTGCTGTCTCAGACCCAGCGAGGTAAAGGATAAGCTGTGCTCTGTTTGTTCTTTGGGACATCATACTTTCTTTTAAAGACAGAATCTCGAATGCTTATGAGGTGTTACTCACTCAAGAGGAGAAAGTCATATGTTGACAACAAGAAATAAAGGAAATGGAGTTGAAGTGTTAGCAAAGACTTGCATTACTACAAGAAAAAGGGCTAAAATATTGAAGCCATTTCTGAAAGGCTCCCAGAAGTATGCATATGGACAAATCATCCAGGAATCCAATTCTCTGATTGTTTCCTTAGATTTGGCTCCCAACCTCCTCTTCATTGCCTTTTCCAAGCATATTTTCTATGTAAAGTGTCCTTCTGAGCAGCCTCCTTCTGTATTTCTTTGAAAATAAACTCCAGGTCACCATTCAAAGGCTCTGAAGATCTATGATTTGGAGATAATCCATCTCTTTTGATCATCATAGGAGCAGTTATAGTCAAAAGAAAATAAAACCGGAGCCTACCAATGTCTGATTGAAGAAAGAATCAGACTCACATTCACTGCACAGATGAGTTTTATCACTTTTTAATGTAGAGCATTGTTGCCTAGCTTATTCACTCAAATTTGCCTTCTGGAAGAAGGCTAATCTGGAATATTTTTACAGAAATGCAGTGTTTACACAGGGCTTCCTGATGGAGTCTTTGAAGGCAGAGAATGCAGCTGGAAGTGTGCTGTCTGCGACGTTTGCCACCCGTGGTTTGAGAGCCTGACACCAGCGTCAGGAACCTGCAGCTCCCAGCATCTCGCGTGGCCCTGGCTGAGCTGAAGGGCTCTGTCAGCTGGCAGGGCTTCAAAGCACTGTTAGAACAGCTCTGCAGCAAAACTAGCTAATTACCAGAGTCTGCAGCCAAGATGGGCCCTCATGTATTATTATATTGTCAAGGAAGGAACTGTGGCATCCCTAAAGATCTGAAGAAACTCCCAAACTAATCACTGTTGTACATACCCAGTTACATAGCAGAACATTAAAACACTATGATATTTCAAAGCTGGGAAAAAAAAAATTTATTTTAAAAAAAGAAAACCGCTAAATACCTGACATCACAAAAATTCATTGTGAGGGATCAAAAGCAGCATTCAATTTGACATCGCTTCACTGGCCTCCCACACACCCACCAAGCAGGAGGAGCCCCTCCACTGCCAGCCACTGCTCCAGATCCCACCCACCAACATTTCCAGCTCACTCCATGCCCCAAGGCCCTGCTGAGGGAGCACAGTGCCAGCTGTGGGGTACAGCTTTTGCCCCAGGGTAATTCCCTGCAGGGGAGTTACCGACTGCAGCAGTGAGGGCAGCGCTGGGGAAAGACATTCTCACTTCAGCCCTGACCATCCACAATCCACCAAACGTGAGCTGGCAGCTTGGGTGGTGACACCAAAGCTCTCTGAAGGCACAGAGCCTCTCTGCTGCTCTGTCACCTTCGAGCACACACAGTGCACACACATCAACGGGACCCGGCCAATCCTTCCCACCAACGTGCCCCGATTTTTGTGTGGTGGTGTCTGGTAGGGGACTGCTTCCTAAGTGGTATTTCTGACAACCTCCTCACTGGGCAGTGCCATCCAACCCGCCAGGGATTCTCTGGAACCACAGCAGCAGCAGTGTCCCAGCATTAACAGAAGGAAGCAGAGATAACAGAAACTCGATTTTGATAAAGTGATGCAACAAATTGACCTCAAGCAGGGACAGCACCTTTGCATCTTGGTTCCTTGGTAAATACTTTTAAACCAAAAAGGTTCCTTGCCCTAATTTTCATCCCTCTGAAAATATTAATTCATTGTTGCTTTCAAATCAACTTTCATGTGAGGTTTTGAAGCACTTGGCAGTAATTCCTGATTAAATTAATTTAACATGGTGCAAATCCTGAAGTATGCACCTGGATAGAGGATGAGTTATCTGCCAGTATCTGAAAGCACCAGGAACACCAAACCCTAGCCCAGCACAACTTAAAATTGGACACATCCAGCTGGGCAGAGAGCACACAGCTGAGTGAGAACTTCTGTACAATCAGCCTTGGAAGAGTCTAGAGCTGAAGCCACGGAGCCAGCTCCTCGTGTAGAGGATGGAGAGGAAAATGCTGCCCAGAGCTGATGACCCAGAGCTGCCTGGGAGAAGGCTGGTGGTGCTGCAGACACACAGGTCTCCTCTTGCTTTTTCAATTTCACTCACAAGGTTAAGGATGCTTGGTACTCATGTTTACTGAGCACACTGTCCAGCCTCTCCCTACCCAAGTGGTGAAATGTTATTCTGTGCATCCAAACTAATCCTGATTAGGAAGAAGCTGGAACAAGTTTCTCATGTAAGGGACTTGCTACTCACATTTCACCTAAAATGGGGCAAATTTATTGCTGCTTTTAAAAAGAAACAGAAAATGCCCCACAACCCCAGTCTAAAAGCAAAGCAATACCAAATTGAAAAATGTGCTGTGAGTCACCTAAAGCAGACCAGGGAATCCCCATAACTTATTCTACTGGAGAGCAGAGCCATGGATTAGCACAGAGACCCAGGAAAGGCACGGAGCTAGGAAGAAATACTCCCTCTTTCACTGGAACAAACAGCTGTTGGTGCATATCTGTGAGATGCAAATGAGTCCTGAAGGACTGTGGGCACATATTCAAGTGACCCTGTGGAGGAGCGACTTGCAGCAGCGTTTGCTCTTCTGGGGAGGAGAAAAACTCGCAGTACAACCGTGTAATAACCCTGCTATTCCTTCAGTATTCCTTCAAAACAAACCCAGTCCCCCACCAGGCTCAGACCTGCAGTGAAAAGGCTCTAATCTCACCTGTGCATGCCAGAGCAGGCTGGGACACAGGGACCAACTGGTTACAACACAGTGCCACGGTGGGGTAAAGCTGCTGCTGGGAGGAACTCTGAACACATGGCAAATACAGCAGCAAGCCCACGGACAATGGGACAATGGGATATTAATTTACATCCTGACGTGTTGCAGCCCAGCAAGAAGGGCAGTGAAAGCAGGCAGAGGGAGGAGTTGCTCAAGGATGACTTGGAGATGTTAAGACTTGAAAGTCCAGAGAGAGCCTCAGCACGGAGTGGCCATCTGCACATGGAAACACCCCCTGGGAGTTCACAGGGTACCGGGGTAAGGCAGAGAACTGAAACGAGCTGCCTGCAGCAGGAACCCAGTCAGCCCAGTTAAAGCCCAGATGAAGCTAAGTCTTGGCTTTAAACTAAGTTTTACACTGCTTTTTCTCCCATGTTTCTGACCCTACACAAATCTTACCCCATTGCACTGTGTTATTTATTTATAAAGGGATTGATACAGCTTAGCTTGCCTGAAAGTAGGGAGGAAGACTAGTTAATTCAGAGAACAGGGGAGGCTCGTGCAAGACTACATCACATCAGCATTTCTCTCTTCAATTCTCTCACAAAACACTGGAAAGCTGCGTTGACTTTAACAGCCGTGGGCATTTATCTTGGTCACATCTGTATCAGGTTGCTAAGGCCACAGGAGAGCGAGGGGGAAGGCAACGTGATGCCTGGTGTCACATTGTGCTGCAGTTCAAAGGAAACCAGCTTCTGTCCAGGAGAAAGCAATTAGCTGGGAACAGTGTGGATGTCTGTAATGGCAGTGAGGGGCAGGAGCCTTGGGCTGCGTCCAGTTGTGGCTGGGAGGGCTGACTGAGCAGGCTGTTGCTTGGCTAGCTAGGACAGGAAAAATAAACAGCCTCATTTTGTACTTCTACCTCTCACAGTGTCTAAATAACATACTCATCTAAGTTTTCTACTTTAACACAGTTAAAATAAGAAAAAAAAAACCGTAAAACAGCTACCAGGAAAAAAAACAACCCCATAGTGAATGAATCAGAGTTGCTAGAGAATATTTTCAGGCACCAATTTAGCTGGATGCAAAGACAACTGCCAGAGCAGCAATCTCAAAATAGCAACATTTTACAGGTCACGATGCAGCAGAGCCCACTTAGAGCGCTGCCGCCCCTCCGTGAAGCACAGCTGCTGGGCTTACAGCAGAAATTCACCTGCAGCAACGTGAGGTCTCAGCACGGGCTCCGTGTGTGTGCTCATTCACAGCGCCCGTGGGCTGTGCTGCCCCGATGAGCTGGGCGCAGCCCTGCCCGCACTGACCAGCACACAGCTGGCTCAGGTGTGCCTCACACACCTGCCTGCCAGGCTGTACATCTGCTGCCTTCCCAGAACACCGCTCCTTTTCTTCCTTTTGCCCGCTCAGACGCGTTTTAAGTGACTTTTCCGCTGCATTTTGTACCACTTCGGATGGGTCTGTAACAGCAGAGGGGGGAACTTAGGCAATACCTGGGACCAAAGACTGCTCTGTAGTCTCAGTGCAAAACTCCTTACTTCATCTAAAAAGGGCGTTCACAATGGAGGAGTCAGAGATTAAGTGATTTTCCTTTCCCTTCGGTTTTCCGGACTCCCTCCCACAAGGGCAGTGTGTGCTCGCAGCGCGTCGTTCTGTCCCGGGCGGGCTCCGTGCGACAGCGAGGGAGGCATCACCAGCCTTATCTTAGAGACAGGGAAACCAGAACACCGAGTCCTAAGGTCCCTTCCCCAAGGCCGTCTGCTGAGACCAGTGAGCGCCTTCCCGGCAGGAGGGGAGCTCCCAGCACACGCCGAGTCCCAAAGACAACAGAGGCAGAGCCGTGCTTGCAGCCCTCCTCCCAAACTGCGCAACTCCCTCAGCAAAGGTTTTGTCAGAAAGCCTCGCCCCTCCGCACTGCCCCTGAGGATGCACAGGGAGCTGGGTGCCAGGGCTGGAGCCCTGAGCAGCACCAGCAGGGCGGGGGGCACAAGGCTGGAGCCCTGAGCTGCGGGGCGGGGGGCACAGGGCTGGAGCCCTGAGCTGCGGGGCTGGGGGCACAAGGCTGGAGCCCTGAGCTGCAGGGCTGGGGGCACAGGGCTGGCTCTGAGCTGCGGAGCTGGGGGCACAAGGCTGGCTCTGAGC